>JAAGKR010001032.1:107627-124115 GCA_011419295.1 Clarias macrocephalus | reverse complement strand
TATATATATATATATATATATATATATATATATATATATATATATATATATATATATATAGGGCTGAAAGTGTTCTATTATAACCCAGGGTCAAGGGTTCGATTCCCGCCTTGGGTCTCTGTGTGTGGAGTTTTCATGTCCTCCCCGTGCTTGGTGGGTTTCCTCCCACAGTCCAAAGACATGCAGATTAGGTTAATTGCCGTTCCCAAATTGCCCGTATGGGGGTTGTGTTTGACCCCATGTTTGATTGTCACCCTATCCAGCATGTTCCCTGCCTCGTACCCAAAGTTTCTTGGCATAGGAATGCCGTTGACTAGTGGTCACGGGTGTCACTAATCAAAATTTAACCCAAAATACAAGCTCGGGTGCACCTTTGGGTCCTTATACCTTAAGTCTGATTTTGGTATTATTTGTACACACGTATGTACCGCAGTATATTAACTCATTTTTAGAATGAGCAAAATGTATGTTAAAATATACAGTATGACTTCATAAAGATATAATACATGCAGAAATCATACACAATGTATTATTGCTACATTTTTACTGTACATTTACTAATTACAGTTATAGCAGTACATTTCATACATGTAATAGACATTTAAGATGAAAATGTGTGGTTGATTAATGGGGCTCCAGTAGAGCTTAATGTCTAGCGACAGCCTGTCGTTATAGAATCGAACCGGGACTTTTGATTATGACGAAGAACAGAACACAGTTATGAGAGTAAAAACTACTTTTCTTTGTGTATATAATCCCCTGCTACACTAATGCACTCATCCCTGTAGAAAGTTTTCCCAAGTTGCCTGCTTTACGTCTGAATACTGGCCTCCCAGGAATTCCTTAAATGACTCAAACATGTGGAAATGGCTTGGAGCGAGATCAGGACAAAAAACAAACAAACAAAAAAAAAACAATCTGCCTCTTTGATGATGACACTCACTGGAGTACGACTGTATGAAAGTTACCAAGTGCAGACTGTGAGCTTGGATAAATTACAAGAGGTGTGATTGTGAAACTATTCGAGATTTGCTGAATAGTAGGATCGTAGAGAAGCGATGCAAAAGCCCACTGCCGTCCCTAGTAGACTAAAATAAATAAATAAATAAATACATTATAACAAGCGAGTTTGAGAGATATTCTTTGATTGTTTTGTGCAACTTTATGCCATTGGCCATCGATCAGACCTCTTGCTATAAGCAATACCGGTATTTGTAGTCTGTATATAATATTTTTTTTTCTACAAAATGCGCAACTGTATTAGAATTTGTTGGACTTCATGACTTTTTCTACTTTTGTCTACGTATGTTCGTGTGTGTTTGTCTGCACTTTTCTAATAATCTCTTGTCCGTGCTCTATTGCAGTGTATCTTGTCCACTGGAATGAAAGTCGCCGCTGAACCGAGCTCCCCCTTGCAAAAGCCAGATGATGACAGAGCTGTCAGAGAGAACAGACACCGGAGGAACAAAACATCAAAAACAAACAAACAAACAAAAAAAAACAACAAAGCCTGACCCAGAGAGAGAGAGAGCGAGAGAGAGAGAGAGAGAGAGAGAGAGAGAGAGACCACTGCTGGACAGTAGAGGATAGCGAGGACACTGCTTGCTCTCCTACCACC
Organism: Clarias macrocephalus; assembly: GCA_011419295.1. Lineage (NCBI taxonomy): Eukaryota > Metazoa > Chordata > Actinopteri > Siluriformes > Clariidae > Clarias > Clarias macrocephalus. Next base: position 122,497 of record JAAGKR010001032.1, on the reverse strand, counting down.
TGTAAGACAGGAAGTCCATCTTCATCCCGGGCGTCAGTCACTGTTCAAATCCTGTCCCTGATGAATGCCTTAAAGACACAACTCACTACATCTCTGCGCAGAGGGATACACAGTAGGAGTCTTCTAAAAAAAATAATAAAAAACAAACAAACAAACAAAAAAAAAACAACAGAAAAATAGCTTAATTTTTTTTTGGACATGTTTTTTCACTTGTGAACATATGTCTTGTACAAAAACAGATGTGGATATTTTAATATAATAGAGAAATATTTGTCTGGTTGTAAATGTGGACACTGGTTTCCATTAGGGCGGATCGGTAAGAGAATCACAGAGCAAAGCGGATCAGGCTCTGCTCTTTGTCTTAAGTGTGCAGTTTTTAACCTCCTTCTGTTTCAACCAAAGCTACACTCTAATATGGCCTGGTGTTAGCTTGGAGATTGTCCCAAGGCCATTCATTAGCAGTGTAATCATGCAGCAAGAAAAAACAACAACAACAACAACAACAAACAACAACAACTTCCCTTGTCATTGAATTCAGTAGTCATGCCACAGCAGGCAGAGGGAGATCTACAGTAGCATCCCAACAGCTATACATTCTTAGCAGATGTGTATTCTGTATTTAACAACGTGCTGTACGATCCAATTACGAACATGCAAGTGTTTAGAGTACATCAATATGTATCAATATTTCTAGCACACAATTAATGTACGTCAAGCAAGCAAGCAAGCAAATAAACAAACAAGGAGCTAGAAGGTCTCCTCAGGAATGAATGCAGTATGTACATACAGTACCGGTTACAACCTGAAGGCTTTTACTGCCAGGTGTGATGTTTGGCTTCATGTGTATGAGTTCATTCTTGGAATGATGCCGAAACGCTCAGATGGCAGGCTCGGCCCGCTGGTAACTGCAGCGCTGTATACGCGCATAAATGACGGAATATTTCTTTTTTCCGCGCCGTCACAAGGGAAAGCTACAGAGTCTGAGGTTTACAGATTACAGATGAGAGAGAGAGAGGTTACAAACCCGCAGCCTGGCAACAGTTCAATAACGAGTGCAATATACAGTACAGTACTGACACTGGGCCTCATTTATCACGCTGGATACCATCGCATTCATTTCTATTTAATTGTTTTGTGGAAATCCGGTTAGAGAAACATTCAAATCCTCGAAGAGCGTCTCGAAATGTAACTAACCTGTACCCTAATTGATCTGCTTCAGTCATATTATTGGAAAGCAAATGCATATACAGTATGGATTATGCCATCAAGTTTAAATTGACACACACAAGTTGAATGAAATTGTTTCATAATCATGCTTTAAACTCTTCCACAATTCGGTTGGTTTATATATATTCTCTCCGCGGGCTTTGCTTTAGTCTTGCTGGGATCACTAAGAGCAAATCAGCTGTGCCGTGAACAGGCTCGGACATTTTTGGCATTTCTGACGAGCACGGCCTGTGCATGATAAGTACAAAGAAAATCAGTGCTGCTTATGATTCTGTAAATCCGGCAGGAATTTTTGCAAAACAAAACAAAACGAAAAATTTGAAAAGATAAATGAGGTCCATTTCGTACCTTTTTGCCAGGGCGACATATTTTATTAGGACGCGTTACTGTATTTCTTTATGTTTATTTCAAAGAATACTCCAGTGCTTTTCAGTACAGTATAACCTTACCCTGATTACCACGGACAAAAGTTTGACTCCATCCTGGGCTGAGAAAGAGCAGAAATCTCGTTTACTTGAAGGTCACTTGAAGGTCATATCTTCAGGGCAGTCACTGAATTCCATCAACTGACATTTATGTTAAGCATATAGATAGATCACCTTAATAATGTTTTTCATGAAAGATATTTATAGTTAATGTATTAAGCTGTAATTTGATCATTTATGTATGGGACATTTAAAAAAAAAAGGTTTTAACATGTTGCATATGATGTTTAAACAGTATCTTGACCTGAGCACTGAGACACAAATGCCTATTGGAGCGTACACTTATTTACACTTCGAGTCTACAGTTCGCGAATCACGTTAATTTTTGAGACAGGATAGGATTCATGCTCTTACGACTTACTGTACCAAACCCCTTTTTCTGGAAGCGGACCATGAGCTTAGGTTGGTCACCCTTGTGTTCTTTATTAAAGATCCTATTTAAACAGCAATTTCTGGATAAAACTATATAAGAAGTGGTTTGATCCTTATTGTAAAGTAAACATTTTTTAAATCTCAGGTTATAGTCAGATACAGTAGTTTAAATATTTATGAATGGAATTCAACACCTGCCCTTAGACTTCAATTACAAATGAGCTGATTTATAGTTTGTTATTCAGCACGATGTCATAATTCTTGTCTGTGGTAATCACACATACAGTATGCAGCAGATGTAGTGCACGGAGTTTTCCTTGAATACCAAGAAATTCAATAAACTCATCTATAGTTAAAACCATCGAAGGCAAATTCCTGTAAATCTACAATACTACTTTTTACAACACGATCTGACGAATACAATAGCACAAGTCAATGTAGATACATTCCTTACAGTCAATACACTCGAAGCGCTGAGCTCGAACTCTCTGACTGCTCCGACAGACCAGACATGTAGGCACTGACATTAAACGCAGAGCTGAATTCTGTTAAAGCGATTGGATCAGCCATCAGCCGTTGGTCCATGCTTCGCACTGCCTTTTCTTTATTATTATTATTATTATTATTATTATTATCTACTGAGCCGTCGAAATGATTCCTTAAAGCACAGTGAGATACAAGGCTACAAGGCTAAGGAATCAAGGGCGAAACCCTTCCACAGTGCTCAGCGTGGATGGTAACTGGCGCTTGTACAACCTCATAGTCGAGCGTGTGACCTCACGTAGACGGCAACAGATTACAGTATTGCACAGCGACAGCACAACAACATCACCCCCTCACACATACAGTACATGCATACAGACTCAGCACAGGCTGGCGAAGGAGGAGGCAGTCGAAAGCTGTTTGTTAATATTCTCAAAGCCTACGGTTTTCTCTCGCTCCCGGTTTCTCTCTCTTTTTCTGACACATGCAGCCACGCATGCAGACATGAACTTATGCACACTATCTCACATTCCCAATTCTCTCCTGGTTTCGATCTCTCGCACTTTCTTCCCCTGCACCCTTTTCCTATTTCTCGGCTACAACTCTGCCTGATGGATACCGCTCGGAAAAATATAATCCCATGGGAGATGCACAGAGACGAATGAGAAAGAGAAATATTTTAATTTATATATATATATATATATATATATATATATATATATATATATATATATATGGAGCGGCTGCTTTGTTGTCATGAAAATGCATTCGATTCATTTGTATGCAAAAGAACTTATGGAGGTGTATTATCTATTTTTTTAAACCTAGCCTTGCCTCTTATATAACCAAAGTTGAATTCAGATCCATTCTATGTTTGGGACTCTTTTGTTACTTTAGAGATACAGACCTAGCGAGGATAGATACATATTGAACGCAGCATATTTACATAAGCAGATGTCTATTTTAAAAAAAAGTCACGTTTACTTTTTGGACTGTTAGGCATCTCCAGCCCTAAGAACCCCTATTTCCTTGATATTCTTGTCTTTACACTCTGTGATCCTTAAAGCGTCTAGTCAGACGCATGCTATTTCTGCCACCCAAGACCTTTCTCACTCTTTGTTTGTGTGTGCGCGTGTTACGTCTACTGTATATTTTGTGTTTGTCCCTTTTTGATAGCCGACTGGGCTCGTCGCCAAGTCGTCCACCAGAACTTTCCATCCGCCTGATCCAAAAAAAAAAAAAAAAAGCGCGAGCGGATCAGTGCTGGACAGCTAAACGCAGGGTTTCGTGTCACATCACACGTTGTGGAGCTGCAAGTGACATAACCATGTAAATATGTTTCCTCAGGAGTTGTTCGAACGGGAGCATCAGGGCCGAGGTCAAGCGTTAGATCACGGAGGGTTTATACTGCCAGGTGTGGTGGAGATCTTGTTGCGGCTGGAGGGCCGATCACAGGGCTACGTCTTTCGTCACATGTTGTAGACCCGCATGTGACCTAACCTTGTAAATACGCGCTAGCAAGATAATGATGTCATCATGGCACGTTGCTCTGGGCTCCATGCTGCGACGATAGCGACAAGCTCCTTACCGACACACAATGCAATTGCGCATGAGTCTCGTTGTACATTCAGTCAACAGCCAAGAATTACTAGTGAACCGTGAAGGATCTGTGCGACCCTGGACACTTAGCAAACGTGAACTGGTGTTTGACTAGTTTATAGAGTTAGAGTTTGGCTTGAAGAGCGAGGGAAGATTTTCTTGTTCAAACAAATTACACAGCGAATTTTGATTTGATCAGCTGATGCTCAGATATAGCTTTACTTCTTTACATGATGTATGAATCTGTTACTTCTGCGAAATAATATTGTCCAATAAAACTCAACTGAGGTGAAGAAATATCTAAAAGCTTGTAGATGATACAACACACACATCCAGCACCGTAGAGTTTTGCCTTATTCCAAACAACTCAAAAAACTTTGGATTCAAATTATGAAATCCAGTGACATCAGAACTGTTGAAAAAAATTCTGCATAGAACCTTTACAGTTTGGCCCAAAGAGACAAGCCAAAGAATTCAAAGTGAGTTTAAGATATTTAGACGGTTTTTTTTTTTTTTTTTTTACATTTTGTTCTTCATTTTGTGCCCCCAAAGAGAGGACATACTCTACATAGTGCTTTAGCTCAGACAACCAACAACTGCATTAATAAACAACAACCTGATCTGAAGAGTTTCTGATCTGAAGGTTGGTGGGTCAAGGCCCTGCACCGCCATGCTGCCATTGTTCAGCACTTGAGCAAGACCCTTAAGGCCCTGTCTGCTCCTGGGGTGCTGACGCTGCGCTCTGATCCCAGCTTCCTAACTGGGATATGCGGAAAAAAAAAAAATTCACTATGCTGTAAAGTACATGTATATTTATTTATTTATTTATTTATTATGGCATAGAATCTACAGTATGGTCAAAAAGTCAATCTGACATGCATTGTTTTAATTTCATCATGTTTCATCAATCGGAATTTAATCTCTAGTCTTACATAGGATTAGTTCCCAAGATGTCGGACCATAGGGGGCACCAGAGAGGCCGTGATACATATTTAAAAATCGCAGATGTTTTAGTATGTTATTAAATTGATTAATATTTGAATTAATGCGCCAACCAGTCACACTTCTGAGAAGATGACGATCTAGTCCATAAAGTGAATTTAACGCTAAAGGTGAAACATTTGCATTATCATAATATCGTAATAATTAATGAAACAGCTACCAAGTATGTCTCAGTACATCTGCACTTCCAAGTTTCGTTTTAACGCAAAAATTTCTCTTAACGTAAAGCGAAAGTATTCTAGACTTTAGAATGATGCTATTTACAAAACTGAACACAATATTATAGCTTTAATTAATCCTGAAATCTTTCTTGACAGAGAATTAAAACATCATAGAATTGTCAAAGAAAACCATTTCAGTAATTCCAATATTTAAAATAATTGTTAGCGTTAAAATTTTTTTTAGATTAGATAAAGTGTTAGTGTTTAGACGAATTAGCTTGACCTGATTGATATATATATATATATATCAATCAGGTCAAGCTAATTCGTCTAAACATATATATATATATATATATATATATATATATATATATATATATATATATATATATATATATATGTAAAGTAATAAATTAGAGCATTAAAGTGCCGTAACTCACTCGGCGGTGTGTGTTACACTGATTTTACACTGGCACAATGTAAACCGGTAAATGGCTTTTATTGCATTTATAAAACCTTGATTTGAACAATATAATAGACAAAATAGATAAAAATAGACAAATTGTTCATCATACAATTATACATATAACATAGCTTAGACAAAGCGACACTATCCATTTTGTAAATTTTCTTTTAACAGTTTTAAACCCAATAAATCTAAATAGACTAGATTCCTATTAGACTAAGACTTTTCGACCACACTGTACATGATGTACGAGGCAGTAAGGCGTTTTTCCACCAGTCATTCCAAAGGGACGGAATAATTCACAAAGGACGCTATTGCCTGGCTGCTCCCCGCTTCACTCTCCATGGTAACAAGCCAGACCAAATGATGCAGGCTGGAAAAGATCTCTTTCAATCAGCTGATCGTTTTACTCGCTCTATCATATCATATGCCTCAAAGCCCCTCTGTCATCACACCCTCATAGACACCGACCCGAGTCAGCGTGGCAATTCTCCTCACGAGCGCAGCGAGACAGTCGCTCCCAGAAACGCCTGGTGCAAATTACTTCTGCTTGGTGATATCCACACGGACTTTTGTTGACGTCCTATGCACAGCTCTGTGGGCTGACGTTTCTGTGTGTTGTGTCATCTCTTGGGCTTCGTCACAAACAGCAAGTCTGGATGCTGAGATGCACCTGGTGTACCAAACACCAAGCAGGAAGTGTATAATATCATTATCCAGAAATATCCACATGTTCCTTTTTGTTCATGTGGGTTGAAGGCAAGACATGCCTCTTCTTTATGCATGATGCTTTTTTTGGGGGAAAAAAAAAACATGCATCTCAAATAAAATAAAATAAAAAAATACGTGTTTGTGTTACCCTTCTTTAGGTGCTGCTTTGGTAAATTTGGGACCTTCTGAGTTTCGGTTTCCACTGTTTAAATTTGTTTCTTTGGTCAGTCATCAGTCGTTCTTCTGGGTTTTTCTACATTATCATTTTTGTAGGCAGCAATATGAGATGTGATGGAAATGGAATTATGTGCAATGTTTAAATAAAAAAAAAACATTAAATATATTAAATAAAAAAGCAAAAATGCTGTTTTGTCTTTTTTAAGTAATTGATTTCGAAATAAGCACATGACACAAACTGACTCTATTACTGTAAAATACATAACAAAAATGTATGTAAGTTCAACAGGTGTTATCTATGCCCTTTTTAAAAAACTTTAATCGAATTATGGCAGCAATCTGTAGTATTATGATGCTATTATGATGAGGAGCATATATTTTTCATGTTGAAGTATTTATCAATTTTTTCATTCATTCATTCATTCATTCATTCATTCATTTTAAGTAAACATCCCATAATGATGAGGGTGATGGTGGTCCTGGGAACTTTAAGTGAGATGCCACACAAAGGGATTAAATCGGGAACCCGGTCGACAAGGCTACTGTTTAACTAATTAATTTCTTTTTCATCCTGATAGCAAATTAATATAATAGTGATTTGAAAAATTATTAAAATGTGTTACAACATGAGACTCTTATTTGATCCTGTTATTTCATCTATATTGCTTTCAGCCATTATATCAAATGCTGACATGTTTACAAAAAAATAATTGTCTTAATTTGAACCGTGTCTCAGATTATACAGATAAAGTTGTGGCAGGTTTGCTCTTAAAAAAAAAAAAAAAAAAAACGAAAGTGTACTTGATTCAAAAAATGCTTGCATTCCAGGAAATTTCATTTTGAGCAGAACGGTTATTATTGTTAATGGATTAACATTTCGTTCCGTGGTTTGGTGAGAGTGTTTAAACAAAACTCATTACGTTTTATTAGATAAAGCAGAAGAGCAACTATTACACACAAGAATTACACACTATGGATAAGATCAAATAATGCGTTATATAAACAAATCAACAAGAACAAAGAATATATACAGTACAAAAGGAGAAATATACAGTATGATACAGATTAAAACGCTTATTTATAATGGAGCATAGGAGAACAGTTTACTCGTGTCGGTGTGTGGTAGCAGGTTGCTGTGTCCTAATCATGAGGACGAAGGGCACAACCATGATGGGGCATTTTCTCCAGCAGGGGCTAACAGTTGACACCTGATCCACTCTCTTAACATGGAGTTTAAATATTTCAGATGGAAGCTGCATGCAACAATTACTGGACGTGCTCCAAATGCAGCAGCCAAACTCTCAGCAGTGGACCTGATCACTTTTTTTTTTTCCCCTCCTGCAGACTTTTTAGAACACACACACACACACACACACACACACACACACACACACACACACACACACACACACACACACACACACACACACACACACACACACACAATATGTAAACAGATGTCTCAGCTGTCTAAAAAAAAAAAAAACATTAATTAAGCCAAGTCTGAGCTCCTAAAATAGTTTGATGTTAGTTAAGATCCCACCAACCACCACAAGCTAAAGGACCGGAGTCAACAGGTCACAAAGCACTGCTGACCTTTCTCTTTTAATTATAGATCTCCCTCGTCCCTCTAGGCATCTTTATTTGCCATAAACTGCTGAAGTTGGCATGAAAAGAGACAGAAACATCTCTGTGTTTGCCTACCACCTTGAAGGTCAGTGCTTGTGGACTCTGGGAGAACTCCACAGGGTGTAAATCAGCGTCAGGTGCTACTATTTATATACCGGCGCCCATCAGAGGTGTCGGGGAAAAATTGGGTGAAACTTGCTGAAGGACCCAAAACTATCCAGCGTCAGGCCATGTGCAGCGACAGGTCAAGAGATAAGTCGCCTTTAAACTGAACACAGGTTATCACTGCATTCATATAATTCATGAGAAAACAACAACAACAACAACAACAACAACAGGATTTCCTATTCCTATTTCCTAAATGACTGACAAATTACTTATAAATTTGATTACTAGATTTCTTTCTGGTGGCACAATGGCTTAGTGGTTAGCACTGTCGCCTTGCACCTTCGGGGTCCGGGATTGATTCCCACCTCTATTTGCATGGAGTTTGCATGTTCTCGCCGTGCTTGGTGGTTTTCCTCCGGGTACTCCGGTTCCCTCCCACAGTCCAAAGACATGCAGATTAGGAGAATTGGTGTTCCCAAATTGCCCATAGTATAGTATATGTGTGTGTGCCCTGTGATGGATTGGCACCCTGTCCAGGCTGTACCCCACCTTGTGTCCCAAGTCTCCTGGGATAAGCTTCAGGATTCCATGACCTGGTATACAGGATTAATGAGTTAATGAGCTACAGTGTTTCTATTATGTAGAAATGTGCTAATATTAAACACCTACCTTAGTTCATGCTAATGCACATTTTATCCAGTTAATGTCAACATGTGAGCACTCTCAGCGCTGGGTTTCATACCATCCTGGATTGTCTTACATGATGTGGATGGACTCTAAACTACCAAGTGAACAAAATAATTTATTTTTAATTTATTTATTTACATCATTTGGCAGACGCCCTTATTCAGAACGATGTACATTTTCCCATTATACAGTACATCTGAGCAATTGAGGGCCTTTCTCAAGGGCCCAACAGTGGCAACTTGGTGGTGCTGGGGTTTAAACCTAGGACCTTCTGATCAGTAGTTCAGTGCCATAACTACTGAGTTACCCATGACAATTTCACATTTATGAATTAAGAAATAGAGGTTATAGTATAAGTAGTAGCTGATTAATAATAATAATAATAATAATAATAATAATATGAAAGCATGCTAGTAACTTGATAGACCATCTGATTGTGACTGAGTCTGAGATCTTGCTATGTGGCAAGCAGGAGGTTTTTCTTTTATGCAAATGAAAAAGCATTCAGATAAAAACTCTTAGAGTAAAAAAAAACACACACACACACCACTTTTATTAATCTGAATGTGCAGCGATGTACAATGCACCGATGCTCCTGAGTAGCTATGCAGTAAATCAGCCAATTCATTTGGTTATACATTTTGGAAAGGAGAACTAACTACATTTGTTAGAACATGTTATGACAGGTGCAAGCCCAAATCATATCTGCGAAAGTAAGATCGGGAGAGGAACTGACCTGCGCACATCTCTTGATGATACCAAATTTGTACGCGAGTGATACAGCTGAGGGTGAGCTCACACACCATACTGGCATTTCACTTCTCGTCCTTGTTTTTTTTTTATCCAGTGTATCTGAGGACATCTGAGGACATAGTGGGGAAAAAGAAGACACATGAACAGATCCAAACAGACAATATGAACTCCATTAATCAGTGAATTAATATTGGAATTTTTAGGTAAACGTGCTGGAATTGTTCATGTGCAGAACAAAGTATGTTCTATAACATGAAGTTTGGCAATCAATCAAGCTGGCGGCTTTAGTCCAGAAATAAACTTCCTCACGCAGAAGTGTAACATTAAACCCGAACAATAGCCAAACACATGGTGGGCATTCTGTAGCCTTTACACTGCCAAGAAACACGCGCCCGGGCAGTCCGCCTCAGCCTCAGGTCTAGTATTGGAAACATAACACGCTGTGTGATAATGTCCCCAGAAACCCAACACCCTCTGACACCGTAACACGTTCTTTTTTTGCATCCACAATACACATGCATCCATGCCGCTCTATCCACAATTAACCCTCGACTACTTATCCTTATGTTCAGTTCACTATTTAGGATGAGGCAGCAGCAGTTCTTGTTGGATTTTTATAGCGATTCATTTCCAAGAATGTAAAAGCACATAAAAATTTACTGTCAGAAAAATCACCTTTTGTTCCACTTTTTCACATCATGGGAAAAAAAAAAAAAACCCAACCCATGCACACTGTTTGCTATCCTGTCCTCTGTCCTTGTTTGGCTTAAGATAACAATTCCCTGCTCCACTAGAATGAAGCCTCTGAAGCTAATGTAATGTGGATAAGCACTAAGACACTCAATTAAACTGATCAACTATTCATCAAGCTCTTTGATGATGAGTTGAGACAGGAATGGCTGCGTTGGGACCGAGCAAGATACACGTCTGCTTCTAGAGGATGAGGGCGATGTACAGTATACTGTATAGTATTTGATATACTGTCCCAAATTAGTAGCAGTAAATCGCTTATTTTTTTTACTGGAGATTGCTCTGTAATAACTGTAATAACTACAGTTTTTAGAAAGTCTATATTCTTACAGTTTGCATCATTTCTTGGTAGTGTTTTTTTTTTATATCATTATTAATTAATATCCAAAACCTGTATCTGAGTCTGAACATTTTGGTATTTACAAAAATGTTGTAGTTCGCACAGCAAAATTTAGCTCTGTGTCGAACACATACAATTAAAAAGCTATTCTTTATGATGCTTTTTTTCTTCTTCTCATTTGTCATGTACAGTACCGAGACAGCAAACAAAACACAATGAATTGCAGTCTCTTTAATACATAGAATTAGTGACTACATTTGCAGAAACATTTGCTACGAAGGAGAAAATGATCCGAGAACACTAACCAAAGTGCTGCATTCACATTCATGTCTGCCATTAATTAAAGTGTAATCTGTGACCCACTTCACTAAGGGTGTTTTTTTTATACCATCAGATTCATGTTACATTCAGTTTAAAGGACATAACCGTAGGAGTCATACTGTAGGTTGCAACTTACAGTAGGTACGACTAAAAGACTTTTATTATGACGGAATAAACAATGTCTTCAACTGACCGTCTTCATCAACCGAACGCACCTCAGTAATGCTGTTATTGTATGTTGTTGAACCATTTGAACATCATTCAAGTTTTATTTGGGTCACACACAAGGCCACAATTTATGAGATTCGTACGTAGCAGCATATCTCGTAAAAGTCAGTTGCAGAAGAATAATCTACCATTGTGGTTACAGATTCTACTTCTAACATTGGAAACACCTGTAAACTTTTTCATTGTTGTGTTAAGATCCATTGTTAGCAAACGAATCAAAACCCCTGGAGTTCATCACTATTACAGTTTATGGTTTTTCATAAAATCTCAATGTGACTAAAGATGTGATTAATTGCATGATTGATCACAGAGCATGCGCAGATCAATAAACAGCCCTGATTAGTACACAGTTTAGTGTTTTAGAATCATGCACATAATGAATATTTCAGTGATTTCTGAAATTTTTCATCCTGCCCAGTTACTGATCGTCGGGCACTTAATGTGCGGTGAAATGGCAAAGCAAAAATGTCAAACTGGTGTTAACAGTGATGATGTTTATCATGTCTGGCCAAGTTCTCCTTAATATAGGTCATGCATCAATCAGTGTCACTTTCGGTATACAGTAAAACTATGGTGGGCATTTTTTATGGCAAGTGTCAGAGCTCATGAAGGGAGACAGCATGTACAGTATACTCACTCACTCACTCACTCACTCACTCACTCACTCACTCACCCACTCACTCACTCACCCACTCACTCACCCACTCACTCACCCACTCACTCACCCACTCACTCATCATCTATACCGCTTAATCCTGTATTCAGGGTCACGGGGGGCCTGGAGCCTATCCCAGGAGACTTAGGGCACATGGCAGGGTACACCCTGGACAGGGTGCCAATCCATCGCAGGGCACAGACACACACACATACACTCACTCATTCACACACTACGGACAATTTGGGAACGCCAATTAGCCTAACCTACATGTCTTTGGACTGTGGGAGGAAACCGGAGTACCCGGAGGAAACCCACCAAGCACAGGGAGAACATGCAAACTCCATACACACAGAGACGGGAATCGAGCCTGGCGGGGATCAAACCCGGACCCTGGCGGTGCAAGGCGACAGTGCTAACCACTACAGCACCGTGCCGCCTATGTACAGTAGACACTGGCCAAAAAAAGACAAAAAACAAACAAAACAAGACAATTCAATTACCTCCATTAATTTACATCATTGCACATAATTAATGTGTGAAAACGACGCACCCTCATGCACCCAGAGCCACTATTTCACTGTACAATGCCACTTTATCCTGTGTACAGGGTCACAGGGGCATCGAGTCTAGACAGTGTGCCAATGCATGACAGGGGGCACACACACATACACATACTATGGTCAATTTGGGAAGTAACTGGAGCACCTGTCAGAAACCCACAAAGCACAAGGAGAACGTGCAAACTCCAAGCACACGGAGCCGAGGTGGAACTCGAACCCTTGACCCCGTAGGTGCATGGTCACGGTGCTAACCTCCATGAAACCGTGCCACCTACATGATATGTTTGCGTGTCATTCAATTATCTTTTCAGTTATGTAATAAGCCATAGTGAGTAATACCCTGAGTGATGTGTTTATATTACTCGAAAAGCTCACTAGCATGACATGAAAGGTATTCAGTTATAATAAAGCGAGGCTTCAAGGTTTTATTTGTGAATTATTACATTTGTGCAAAGAGTGAATAAAAAAACTTGATGATATACACACAATAATGGGAGGAGGAAGAGAGCACAGGGACAAGGGGATGAACTTGGGCCTCCGCCATGCACAGTGCCAACTACTGCAGGATATCATGGTATATTACACATACCAGAAAAGTTAAGAAGAAAGAAGGAAGATATAAAGAAAAAATATATAAATATCCAATTATAAAAATTAAAAGACAAATAGTGAAATAATAAAATAACTGAACATTAAATTTATAATAAGGAAAGCAAGAACATAAAAATGGATGCAATGAATTAATGATTGTATGAAATATCAAAATCGATAGATAGATAGATAGATAGATAGATAGATAGATTTGTGAGGTTTTTTTTGGAACTGGTCACATGGAAGCAGATTCTGGCTTCAAATTACTGGCATTGAAACACTAACATGAGGTGTGCAGTTAAATTTCTATTTGTTGTCATGGAAACTGCCAGTGTGAATCGTCTGGTGTGAAGAAGTGTGTTGGGGAGAGGAGGAGGAGGAGAGAGGAGGGGTCAGATGCTAAATCTCTTTGGGGGAATCCCTTTCCTCTACCTGAAGTATCAGGGAGGTTTATTCCATTGAAACAAAGAGCACCGAGGGCAAGAACACGCCTCGTCACTATCGCATATAAACACGGTGATTATTTCATCACTGGAGCGATTTCTCCCCAAGCCAGAGATTTGCATGAGCGCTGTTAAGCAGGTGTGCAAATTGCTTTCTACGAAAGACTGGAGGCATGTCATTAGCAATTATCGCGATTCATTTAGATTTTTGAGTTTAGAGTCATCAGTCATGTACACATGACATAACACAGATATTCAAATTTATTCATGAATTCACAACGCGAGACAGATTTCAAACGATACCCAAACCATCTTTAAATACATTTAACTCTTTCTTAGAGAGCTCTTAGGCTACGAACACCAAGAGTTTTATTCCTTGCTCTCATAACCTCGAAGATTCCCCTATTATCTTAACTGTACGTAATGAATAATTCATAACACTCACTTGTTTTTAAATCTAATAAGTTGAAAACAATAAGAAATCTGTTGGGGGTTCATTAATCTAATCAGTTTACATCAAACATTTAGAGGTAATTTAGATCTTAATGGATTTGTGGAGGAAGGAGTACGCAATATGCAAACATACTGGCAAGAAAATTAGAGGGGTCACGCATTTCCCATGGTGCTTTGCAGGAGTGATATATTACAATGTCAGTTTGTGTCAATCATATGCTGAGGATCTTTCAACTCGTTGGTTTGCCCTTTGGATTGTACAATGCGCCATCTCTCTCTCTCTCTCTCACACACACACACACACACACACACACACACACACACACACACACAAACACACACACATATACACACACACATATACACACACACATATATACACACACACATATATACACACACACATATATACACACACACACACACACACACACACACACACACACACACACACACACACACACACACACACACACACATATACACACATATACACACACACACACACACACACTCAAAGGCCTCTGCCAGTCATGCAGGTCCGGAACTGACACTAAGCAGCGGGAGGCAGTCTGATATTTTCAGCTGTGACATATTTGACCTCTCGGTGGCCTCGTCAGTCTCGGTGGGAGCTGTGTGTGTGTGTGTGTGTGGCGGGGGGGGTGT
>JAAGKR010001032.1:85979-107607 GCA_011419295.1 Clarias macrocephalus | reverse complement strand
CAAACGATACCCAAACCATCTTTAAATACATTTAACTCTTTCTTAGAGAGCTCTTAGGCTACGAACACCAAGAGTTTTATTCCTTGCTCTCATAACCTTGAAGATTCCCCTATTATCTTAACTGTACGTAATGAATAATTCATAACACTCACTTGTTTTTAAATCTAATAAGTTGAAAACAATAAGAAATCTGTTGGGGGTTCATTAATCTAATCAGTTTACATCAAACATTTAGAGGTAATTTAGATCTTAATGGATTTGTGGAGGAAGGAGTACGCAATATGCAAACATACTGGCAAGAAAATTAGAGGGGTCACGCATTTCCCATGGTGCTTTGCAGGAGTGATATATTACAGTGTCAGTTTGTGTCAATCATATGCTGAGGATCTTTCAACTCGTTGGTTTGCCCTTTGGATTGTACAATGCGCCATCTCTCTCTCTCTCTCTCTCTCACACACACACACACACACACACACTCAAAGGCCTCTGCCAGTCATGCAGGTCCGGAACTGACACTAAGCAGCGGGAGGCAGTCTGATATTTTCAGCTGTGACATATTTGACCTCTCGGTGGCCTCGTCAGTCTCGGTGGGAGCTGTGTGTGTGTGTGTGTGTACCAACATGACTGTTGACAAATGTACACTTTCAATCCACTGTAATATCCCCAGCTTGAATTAATCAAATTTAGAGTACATGACTTCAAGATAAAGTACCGACGTCTGATTGCTTTTTCCAAACAAATGTTTTGTTGTTTGAGGCACAGATCATAGTGTACACAGCATAGCGTTGGTTGATGACAAAAACAAACAAACAAACAAACAAACAAACAAACAAACAAACACCCATATATATGTTTGTTTGTTTGTTTGTTTGTTTTTGTCATCAACCAATGCTATGCTGTGTACACTATGATCCATGCCTCAAACAACAAAACATTTGTTTGGAATTTGTTTGTTTATATATAAATATATATATATAAAGAAACAACCGGAAACATCCATAAAAATATGTGATCATTTGTACAGTACAGGTCAAAAGTTTGGAGACAAGGATTGATTTTCTACATTCTAAAACAATAATGGATTGTTTTTCAAAATATTTTTTGTTTTTTAACGACAGCAACAACAAGAGCAGTCAGTTGTTATTCTAAGATATGAAGGTCAGCTGTTCTGGAATAGTTTTCGCAGGAACTGTATTGTTAAGTGCATTTGCAAAAACACCATGATGAAACTCTCTCTCATGATGACCTTCTCAGGAAAGCGCGACCAAAACTTACCACTGCTGCAGAGTCGAAGTTCATTTCAAAAAATCATCAATGAACAGAACCTCAGATTAGAGCCACATTTCAGCATTGTTTAATAATGTAGAAAGAACAAAAATCACAAACGATGATTGAATTAGAAGGTGTGTCCTTTGGACTGGTAGAGTATCTGTGCTATTTCTTTGCCTATGTTTGTATAGGTGGTTAAACTTAAATGAAATGTAGATCATCATATTGCCTAAGTTGCGCTGAAAAAAAAAAAAAGATACATCAGTCTACGGTATATCGCATAATATTGACCCTTATTACATATATATATTAAAACACAGTCATGCAAAATATAATAAAATATAAGATACAATACACCCTGCAAGGAGTAGAAGTAATTTGTATATAATTTGTTTACATATATATATATTTCACTTTTCATCTTCCAAGAAAGCATGCCACTTCAGACTGGCTAAATCCTACCAAACACCTTTTCATCAAACAAGTGCTTGAGGTTGTAATGCTTCTAACAGTGACTTATGCATTATAACACCTATATACGTTTTAAAGTCTAGTCTGATGTACATCAGTTTCCTAGCTCCTTTACACAAACCCAAGTTCTAGTGCTAAACACACCCGTGTTCACTGAAAGAAAACACGCTGTCAAACTCGAACAATCCATTCTCAAATACTATCAATGCTTACAGGCAGTTTGGTTATCGCCATTGCAATGCGCCTGAAATATGACAGAAATAAGAACTAAACTGTGCTTGAGATCAAATGAGATCATTGCTTCAAACTGTTTTAAAGATATTGTCCAATCCCATTTTATTTGAATTGTGCTTTTAACAACTTACAGTATGTCTTCACAAAGTACTGTAGCTTTACAGAAATGGCAGTATAAAGACGGCAGGGCTGAGGAAATACACCCTGATACAACACGACACTCGTGGCTCTAAACGGAACCCATTCTCATTAAGGCGACACCGAACAGTGCAGTTAAAAACCTTCATTGTATTGTGATTTTTGTCTTATAACTGAGAATCCCTTGCATTTATGGGATTTATTTATTTATTTTTATTTTTTTGCATGGGATATCCTGTACTAAACTTCCATCTGAACAGATCTCTTATCCTTCCATATTGTATGTTCTGCCACAAAAACCATCCCCATAACCGTTTTGCATTTATTTTGCATATATTTCTCTACAGTGATTAATATACAGCATCCATCCCATCCGTCTAGGGACTGTGTAGGCCAATGGTGACCATTGAATTTATTCCCATTTTGTACACCAGTAGTAGCACCTCCGAAAAACATCCACACACACATTCACACACTATGGAACAAAATTTGGAAACGGAAATAAGTCTAATCTGGATGTTTTTGGACTGTGGGAGAAAACCGGAGAACCGGAGAAAGCACGGGATGAACATGCAAATTCCATGCACACAGACCCGACGTGGGAATCGGACCTGGAGGTCCACGCCACCTCATAGCAAATTCATTTAAATTACTCACTCACTCATCTTCTGTACAGCTTTATCCTGTATTCAGGGTCACGGGGGGCCTGGAGCCTATCCCAGGAGACTTAGGACACAAGGCGGGGTACAACCTGGACAGGATGCCAATCTATAGCAGGGCACTGACACTCATTTGGGAACACCAGTTAGCCTAACCTACATGTCTTTGGACTGTGGGAGGAAACCAGAGTACCCGGAGGAAACCCACCAAGCACGGGGAGAACATGCAAACTCCATGCACACAGAGACGGGAATCGAGCCTGGCCGGGGATCAAACCCGTAAATTAAACTAAAAAAATGTGAACGGAGTTGCTTCAACCACAGATTCCACTCTTCTTGGAAAGCTGTCCAATATTTAGGATATTTTGTTCATTACAAGTTCAAGTGCCATATGGGGTTGAGCTCTAGATCTAGATCAGAACCAGTCAAGTTCTTCCACACTGAACTCATCAAACCATGTCTTTATAGTCCTTGCTTTGTGCACTGAGGCACAGTCACATTGGAATAGAAAATGGCCTTCACCAGACTGTTGGCACAATGTTGGAAGCTTAGCAGTGTCCAAGACGTCTTGGTGTGCTGAAGCATTAAGATCGCCCTACACTGGGCATATACAGGACCTCAGTGAAACCCCTGAAATCAGTATTTAACAGTGTATCTTGGTAAAAAAAAAAAAAAAAAAAAAAAGGCACTCCTCACCTCCTGCCTTCCAAAAAGGCTAAAAAACTGCCGCAGCCTGAATACCAATCCCTGCATCTCGGTGCTCGGTGCCGCATACTTTTAGCCACTGTTACTGTTGAGGTTCTTAAGATTTGGCGCGGGAAGATTTTGCGGCGTTTCTCGGATGAACAATTCGGAGCACTTTTTTAATCGATCCTTCCTCTCATCAAGCTTCCCACACCTCTGTTAAATATAGATTGTTGTGCTCGCTTCTTTCTTTCATTAATTTAGGCAAACAAGGTGTAATTGGGATCTCTTTCTGGATTTAAATCAGGGGAATTTTATAGATGCCCTTTCTCTCTCTCTCTCTCTCTCTCTCTCTCTCTCTCTCTCTCTCTCTCTGTGTCTGTGGAACGTAAAACTGCCTAACACTGTTACACTGTGCCATCTTCATCTGAAGATCTGTCAGCTCAACTCATCTCTCTCTCTCTGTCTCTCTCTCCACTTCTCCCCATGTGGCTGAGCACCTCGCAGCCATGCGTCACATCATTCAGCTGAGAAAGAAAGAGAGCGAGAGAATCTATCACTTTTTTTATAGGATAGGAGTTGCTCTCTTTTAGCCTCACACTGTTGGAATACTGATTCATTCATTTATGACTGAACACACACACATACACACATACATGGGTTCTGTGAAGTTGAAAGGTTTTTATCATGTTATACTGTACATGCACTCACTACAGACCTTACGTTCCTCCCTTTCTGTTTTCCCTGGTTTACATGAATATCTTTTGCGTTTCCGTTCTCTCCGCGTGCATGCATGTGGTTGGTAATCCCTGTGCACGACGGTGAAGTGATTGAAACCCGTTTTCATTGACTATACGAGCATAAACCAGAGGCGCGCTTCCTGTTCTTCTCCCCGAGAAGAAATGAGAAGCTCCTTCTAAAAATAGCCCGACCTTTTTATATCGTTTGTGTGTTTCTTCGTCTTCACCATTGACAGCACGAATCCGTTCGCAGGGAAACAAAAGGCAACCCTCCAGTTGGAGAGGCACAGACTTCGCCTGCGAGCCCTGGCTTAGCATAAAACGAGCGCTGATAAATTTAGCCGACTTACGTAACCCTTCCTCAGTCAGAATCATACTGATGAGGCAGAAAAGGATATTTATTTCATTCTGCACAGCTCCCATGCTAATGAATTGTTCTAGAACCTTAAAAGTGTCACACATGGCTGACTAAATGACAGGCGGAGCATGAAGACGAGCTGAGTCTGGAACTGGGCTTGGCTCAGGCTGGATCCTCACGCTGCCTTTCTAATGAACAGGATTGCCTGCTGAGGAGATGCTTGGCTACAAAAGGCTTTTGGATAATAATAAAAACACGCACACACACGCGCACACACACAGCACAAAAACAATCCCCTTTTGTGCTACAGTTGCTGTTCAGTAGCACATTAGTTTTTATACCTCGATGATTTGTTGAGTGCTTATTTCCACCAGGAGCGACACAGCGAGAGTGTGACTCTGTTGTGCATCACGAGACGTGGAGATAGCACAATTCTCCCCACTGCAAATACAACACCGGCCGAACTGCAAGTGAGAATCCTTTCCAAAATTCTTTTGTTTGCATTAATGCAGCAGAGACAGCGCTTGGTGTATATCACCTAGCATGCTGGGTAGAGACTAGTAAAACATCTTGCGACCGGACGGTCATGTTAAACAGCACACCGGGAGGTTAGTGAGCTCTTATCTGGCAGTAAAACCACAGCTGGCACCAAACCAATCAGCCTCCGAGCATCCAGATATCGTGGTCCTGTTTACAACAGGTGAATCTTCAGCATCCGTCAACCCACATCTGTAAGGTGGTCGGAGAAAACACATCGGACATCACGGACACCAAAATAAAGGCATCCGGCTGGATACACTCACTCACGGCTTCATCCTGTATACAGGGTTCCAGGGGCAATGGAGGATATCCATGGAGACTAAGGGCAGAAGGCATGGTACACCCTAGACAGGGCGCCAGGACACACACACACACACACACACACACACACACATACATACACACTAAGGGCAATTTGGGAATGCCAGTTGGCCTGATCTGCATGTCTGTGGATTGTGTGAAGAAACCAGATTACACAGAGGAAACTCACCAAACATGGGGAAGACATGCAAACTCCATGCACACAGACACAGGAACTGTAGGAATCGAACCCGGACCCAGGAGATGCGTGGCGACCGTGCTAACCACCATGCCACCATGCTGCCCACCCTGGAATTAACTAAGCAAATAATTAGATTATTACTGCACTGATTAATGAATTTACATATTTCAGATGGAACAAGTTATTTAACCCTGACTGATGCAGTGAGTAGCTTCTCAGTTCTTAGACAATCCTAGAATTGGGTTAAGAACTGTAAAACGCTTTATTAACACCTGGAAGGATAATCATGAACCATCATCTTCAACGAAGATGAAGAAAAAACATTCTGAATAAGCGTGATGGGAGATCACTAAAATGAACGTAAACATGAAGAATCGCAAGGGACTGGGACTAAACAGCTGTGTAGTCTTAAAAAAAAGCCACTTATCAGTGAGGCTAATTGGAAAAAAGTCTTCAATTTGCTAGAGAGAAAAAAAAAATGGACTTTAAAGGATTGGAAAAAGATTTTGTGGTCTGAGGTTTACACTGTTCCAGAGTTATGGGTTCATCAGGGTAAGGAAAAAGATCAATGAAGTTCAATTTATTATCTTTTTTTTTTTATCCATTTCCATTTATATAGCACAAAGCAACTTTACAGAATCAAAAAAATTTTTAAGTGATGCCACCCATCATGCCTAGTGTCTACTGTACAAACCTGCTCGCTTCTGTTGGTCTGGTTTAGGTCCAGCAACGTTATGTGCTCAAAAAATGAGTTCAGTTGATGATCTCAATATACGGAATGACCAGTTTTTTGAATTTCTTTCTTCCCTGATGACACCGGCATATTCCAAGATGACGATGCCAGAATTTATCAGGCTCAAATTGCAAGAGAGTGTTTCAGGGAGCATAAGGCATCATTTTCACAAATGGATTGGCCAACACAGAGTCCAGACCTGTGATCTTTGGGAAGAGAAGCTTTGGGATGTGCTTGAGAAGACATTACAGAGCAGTCCGACTCTCCCATCATCAAGATCTTGAAGATAAATTAATGCGTGTCTGGATAGAATTAAATGTCATGACATTGCTTAAGCTTATTGAAGTGAGACCTAGGTATATTCTGGTAAAACAATGGGTGGCACGATGATGTGGTTGTTAGCACTGTGGCCTCGCACATCCAGGGTTCAGCTTCGTGCATGGAGTTTACATTTTCTACCCATTCATGGAGGGTTTCCTCTGCGTACTCCGGTTTCAACATACAGTCCAAGGACATGCAGAGTTGGTGTGTGTGTGTGTGTGTGTGTGTGTGTGTGTGTGTGTGTGTGTGAGAGTGAGTGAGTATGTGCAGTTGTATCCTACAATGGAAAGGCATCCAGGGTGTACCAAGCCTTGTGCCCTGAGACCCTGAGATAGGCTCCAGACCTCCTGTGACCCTGTACAGGATAATCAATATAGACAATGAGTGAGTTCATACGTAAGTAAGTGATTGAGTGAGATCTGGATTTTTTTCTTTTTTCTTACTTTATGACCTTGTTTTGGCCTTGCCTACAAGATTGAATGGTGCGGTAAAAACAGTCTGTCTAAACCTTGTCACAGCCTTGTAGTCCACATGTGAAGCATAACTTCCTCTCAATGTGATCATGATTTTGGGCAGCTTTTTGTCATAGTGAAATAAACATAAGCCTAATGAATTCATCGTGTAATCGGATGCTGTCTTCCCAAAATGTGCTCAGCACAAAAATGTTATCTTAAGCAAGTCTGCATGTCAATATCACTATGAAGTAATTTGGTGTCCTCATCAGAATAAAAATATTATAGAATAATTCAATTCCAAGGTTTTATTATAAAAGTATATAAAGTACAGGTAGTTAAATGACACAAAACTAAAATACTTTTCATAGTTTGTTATTGTGTTCAACAAATTATTTGGTAAAAAAAAAAAAGTTATTTCTCCTCTTTCATATCAATATTAAACAAATTGTATGTGTCGCTGAAATTGATGCCCACCCTGCGGGCCCTCTTTGAAAAAATGGCTGAGGGCATCATCACCATCACTTTATCGTTCCTCAAAAGAGGTTGAAATAACTGCTTTAAGTACTGAACATTAAGCATTTACACTTACTGTATATTTCCTAATTTTCATCATATTGTGTTTGTAATTTGATGTAAATCTTAACATGTCCACCCTGTCATAGTCAAATATTAATAAATATAAAAACCTTTCAGAAATTAAAAATATATGTGATAAACAGTACACAGTCACCTTCAACAGTGAATCACTTGCTAACTAAAGATCTACCGTGTGCTCATTAAATGCTAACTTTAGCAACAAATGTCCACCCTGTCTGCATCTATCATCAGTCCTTTCATGACAAGTTGGACATGGTGCATAGTTTTTTTTTGACACATTATGGATTGATTTCTTCATCTTCTTCTTATTATTATATTAATACTAAGTATTAGTAGTTAATAATTATAAAATAATAATGATAATAATAATAATAATTATTATTATTATTATTATTTAGTATTATTATTTATTATTGTTGTTGTTGTTGTTGTTGTTGTTGTTGTTGTTGTTGCTGCTGCTACTACTACTACTACTACTACTACTACTAATAATAATAATAATAATAATTATTATTATTAACATATTTTCACATTAACTAAAATATATTGTTAAGAGTGGGACAATAAATCCTTTCTTAAAATGAAAATTCTTATAATATCACTATGACATAAAATGTTTTGACTATGCTTTGAAATTGTCCACGACAGGACAGACATATTTTGCGATTTTCTATTGCTACTGTTCACATGCAGTAAGTTTATAAAAAGTGCTGAAGCTTGACATGCATTTCTAACAGCCTGAGGTCTATTTAATAAAGTTAATAAATCTAAACGCTAAATGGACAATTTAGTGCTCAGATTTCTTTACGGAAATTATGAAGTCTCAAAGGCACTTTATAGTGATATTGACCCGTATACAGACTGTCTTTAATGTATTCAAATGTGTCTGGTATTCCTTATAAAATTAGAAAAATAGACGAATATAAAGTAATTGAACTTGATCTTTATTGCCAAACGTTTGTAGACACCTGACTATAACATACCAGATTTACAGTACATAAGATCATTAGTGAGATCAGGAACGGAGGCCTGGCGCACATTTCTGTTCAGCCTAAAGGTATCTAGTGGGTTTGGGGTCAGTGCTCGGTAGTCTCTTAAATTCTTCCACCCCAACCACATTATCGTGGAACTCGCTTTGTGCATTGTCAGAATAGAACAGGTTTGAGAAAATACAAAAAAAAAAAAAAAAAAAAGGGAGAAAATTGTGTGCATCCATATTCGTGGCACTAGTTAAAGAACATAACAATAGATAACTCAGAAATGAGTAAACTAATTAACAATTGACAACACAGAATTGAATAAATTAATTAGTGATATACTTTACGTTTTGGCCAGACAACTCATAAGTTATTGATTTACACATCACTGTTGGCATTAAAAGAGAGGCATTCAAGGGGAGAGACAAACATGTGCTCTAGTTAAATGGCTCTGAATGACCTGGCCTCAGGTGATGTGATGGAGTGTGATGTGAACAATGCACAAATGAATTTCGTTTTTAAATTTACTGTACAATACTTTTAAATGTTGCATTTAAATTGTGGATGCATATTAGATGTAAATGTACAAGAACGCAGTTGAATTTAAGGTATGTAATTTTCTCCTTTCATGCTTTGACTCCTTTATTTTATTCATTTCTATGAAAGCCTATATACCGTAATTATTTGACCATGTGGAAGGTTTTCCCAGGCTGTCACACCAATCCGTCTCTCTACCTCTAAATCATTCCCCACAATATCAGCTTTTCTCCTATGCACCTATGTGGAGTGTATACATCACCCGTTTTCAGTAGTGGTCAGCAGGTTAAAAGTGCTGCAAGAGGTGGACTGTTTTGTCTACTCAAATAGCTTTCCCCTTCACCTGTACCCACTGTATGCTGCCTCTCTTATTTATAATATTCATGAATCCAAAAAGCAATTGATTTGTGATGATAAAGTGGTTTTGTGCTATTTAGGGAAGGAGGCCAGAAAACAGGGAAAGAAGGGAGTCAATAAGGTCTATCAGGGCCAATGCAATTGAATGAAATTGTCTAGCAGACAGAAAAATACATTATCTGGCGCTAAAGTTTCTCCTTAAGGCTTGGTCAATACATTTTCAAAACTTCTCTGATATTTTTGGCCCGGTAGAGCTTTTCAGATTTCCTGCTTTGACAAATATAAATGTGGGGAAATTAATTTAACTTTACATCATTTGTCTAAAACTACAGTTGATCAAATAGACAAGTACTGAAACCTACTGTAAAAATAAAAAACAAAGCAAACTGTTTACATAACCCCAAAACTGTTTTTGAATGTTTCAAGAAAGTCATTCATGTAAATATACACTAAATAAATAAAGAAAGAAAAAGTTACACACGCCAAGATTCCATTGACTTTTCCATTTAGCTTTGGTCACGGTGCACAGTGTGGTGGCAAATTTCATGTGTGAAAATGATTCCTCACGCTCCCAGAGCCACACTTTCACAATGTGAATCCTGAACTATTCCTGTGCCATCAGCGAATAAAAGCTCCATTGTTGTGATAACCTGGTCATTCAGTACATTCAGGTCATAACTTGACTTTCATTTTATTGCCACATACTGTAATGTTGCCGAGCCTTGACCTGACCAACTGAAGCAACTCCAGTGTTTCCCTTCTTACCCTGACACACGTCACTCTGGAACAGGTTCAGTCTGGACTCATCAGACCACATGACTTTTTCCATTGCTCTAAAATCCAATCTTTATGCTACTAAGAAATGTATTAAATAAAAGTATTTCCCCTGATTATATTCTCACTAACGTGATTTTATGACCACACAGCTGTTTAGTTCCAACCCAGTGAGCTCTGATCACATTGTGCATGTGGAAATGCTCTTACTATCATTAATTAAACATAGCTATGATTTACACTCAGGTTTTTACAGTACCATGCATCTTTATTAAGCGTTTAATTGATCTCCATTTATGATTTTCTCCTGACGACAAGGTTGAAGATTCAGCACAGGTTTTAAAGGTTTTAATAATGTGTTCCAATACCTTCAGATATCCTTAATTGTTTTTGTTCTTCATGAAGGACAATAATTTCCCCCTTTCTGAAGTGGTGACTTTGGCCAGGCAGTGAATAAAAACAAGTCATAAGGTAGTTTATTCCCCCTATAATGCAACAATTTGTCAAGGATTTAAATGTAATTTTGGACATCGCATTCTATGTTTTATCTATTTGCAGTTCTATGCATGAGAGTTCAAAATAGTTGGTTCCTCTGATCACTTATTATACACATTCCCTCATTTCCTCACTAGCCATTCTCTTTTTCTTCCCAATCTCTCCAAAATATAACCTGAACAAAATAACAAAATATATAAGTCCAAACCTGAAACCTTGCTCTCACTCACCCGCTCACTTACTCTCTGTACCACTTATCCTGTACAGGGTCACGGGAAGCCTGGAGCCTATACTAGGGGACTCACACTCCGGATTGCGTGCCAGTCGAGTGCAGGGAAAGACGAATTAGCTTAGACATATGCATATCTTCAGACTGTGGAAGGAAACCCATCAAGCGCATACAAACATCATGCACACGTATCCAAATGCGGGACTCAAACCCTCGACCCTGGAGGTGTGTGGCCACGGTCCTAAACACTACACCATTGCGCTGTTCCTTAAAGCATACTGTATGTAAAAATACATTGATATCGGAGACTTAAAATTAAATTAACACCCATGCCCATGATTATACAGTATGTTTTCAAGTTAAAGTATATTAGGGCATCTTTTATACAAGTCTATGTTAAAGAGTGGTTACAGTAGAGACATAATGAATTTAACACCTTCTAACCAATCAGAATCGAGAATTTAACAGACATATAGCTGCAAATAAATAGTGTACAATAATGTATTCACTTTACATTCCAAAAAGTCTTTTTTTTTCTCTCTCTGCCTTATTATTTTCTGCTCGTTTGCGTTTAGATGATGGATGAGCACTTTTCCTTTTATTTTTATTTATTTTTCGAAATAACGGCATTATGATGAATGGGCGCACTTACATTTATTATCATCAATCAGCATTAGACACTCAACATCTGCTTACATTGTGACTGATCATTATTACTCCAGCCACAGAATAAACATTGTATACAGATTTAAACTCCCTCAGTGGTCAATTCATAGGCATAACAAATATAAATTTGATAGGAAATTTTAAATAAAAAATGCCTGAGTGAGTCAGCAGATAGTTTTGAAACTCTGTCAGAGAGCTGCGAGAAAATAGAGGCAGTTTTGTACTTTTACACCTTCAGTTTGCTATAGAGAGGTGAGAGGCATCAGGAACAGCTGAGCCAGCCGAACTGACAGCAGCTTTGCAAGTGGCAAAGTTAACACCCAAACACTGCACCTTTCCTACAGGAGGAAAAAGGACAAACTCTTGTGCAGAAAAGACCTGTCAATAGCAATCAGCATGTCCCCTGTACAGCAGGTAGAAAATATAGTATATGAATAATTGTGGTTTGTTTCAGGACTTAAATAATAAAAAAAAAAGTTGAACATATTATTAAAAGTCATTACTTGTACACCTCTAGTAAATAAAAAAATACACATATAGTTCATAATCCTTACATTTTCATTTAGTCAGGAAAAAAAAAACTCATTATTCATTGCAAACCCTGAATGCTATGAGTTTTTATTTTTTTATTTTAATAGGAGAGTAATATGTCTTCTATTGCTGGAGTTACTAATTTGTACAGGATGAGATTTCACAGCTAAAAATAAAAATTCAGCCATTAAAATCCAAATACGTATCAACTTTAAGTTTACTTAACTAGTTTTTTTTATAGTCAAATTACCCATCTACAGTAGTTAAATATTTTATCAGCTTGGTAAATTACCTAACTAGCGTCAAATAGAAAGGATTCAGAACACACAAGTGCATCGCAGTTTGTTGTGTATGCGTCTACATGCTGCAGTGGCAGACCGGTCAGGGTACCCATGCTGACCCGAATCCACTGCCAGAAGCACCTATAATGGGCACTTGAGCATCACAGCTGGACCAATGGAAGAAGGTGGCCTGGTTTGATGAATCAATTTTCTTTTGCTGTACATCGTGTGGATGCACTATAGGTGAAATCAAGCTGACAGAGGCAGTATGATTCTTTGGAAAATATTCCGCTGGGAAACATTGGGTACTGCCATTCATGTGGATAGTACTTTGATATGTACCACCTATCTAAACATGGTTACCTACCAAGTTCACCCCTTCATGGAAATAATGTTCCCTGAAGTGAGTGGCGTCTTTCAGCAGGATAATGCATGCTGCCGCACTGCAAACATTGCTTAGGAAAGATTTGAGGTGTTTAATTGGTCTAAAAATTCTCCAGATCTCTATCCAATCGAGCATCTTTAGGAGATGGTGGAAAACAAGTCTGATCCATGGAGGCCCCACTTCACAATTTAAAGGACTTCAAGCTGTCAGTGGTTTCAAGTATCCTTGGCGTCAGGTACTGCAACACACCTTCAGAGGTCTAGTGAAGTCCAGGCCTTGACAGGTCAGGGCTGTTTTGGCAGCCAAAGGGGGACATGCTTGGGTGGTCATGATGTTATGGCTGGTCGATGAATACTCAGAATACCTTCCATCATATTTACTATACAGTACATTATTTTCTTCATGTTCCAAGAGATTTAGTAATGCACACTTGAACACCAGTGGTTCCAGTAAGTGCACACTAATGTGTATGGCTGTGTGTGTAATGTGTATGCTGCTGCTCCCGGCGTTGTTTTCTTTGTCCTTTTGTTCTTGGTGCATTTTGGATTTTTTACCCATGGTATATGGACATAATGTGGATTTAACTTGACTGAATTGCTCTCACTCCAGTCCTTCATGCAGTTATTCAGTACTTCTCCAATAAGGTGCTGCCTTCATCAAGGCATCGCTCATCGTCAACGTTCAAAATATATCTCCTGTTAGGTCCTCAGGTACAATGACACCAAGAACAACGTGATCATTTTGGTCCTCAGTTCCCTGATCAGCAAAAAAAAAAAAAAAACTGGGTAGACTGTTTACTACAGTGTGCTAGCCAGGCGTGCTAGATTGTCTAGCTTTGTCCCCTGTAAGAACAGTATCAAATTTGGGCCATTCATCATATGCTCACTCCCCGATAAAAGCTCTCTCATCTATGATCTTGTGAACGATCACAAGTCAGCTCATATCTAGAGATCGTCACTTGGAACACCTTTATGAAAGAACTCGACTTGCCATACGCAAAGAAACGTATAGAGCATATGCTCATCTTTGTAAAAGATACTCATTCTCAAATCTGCTTATTGTTTCAAATTAATTGAATCTGGTGAAGACAAATGCATTTCTCTTCGACAAAGACATCATATAGCATTTTCTACAGTGTTTCTACCGATCTTTCTTTCACTCTCCTCTCTGCTTAGCTTCCTACTGAATCAGAAATTTTAGTTTTGATCCACAAATCTAATTGTCCACGTCAGCTCGATCTCCTGCTAACTCACCTGCTAAAAGTCTGCATGCCTTCACTCTCCCCTTTTCTATGGCCTTGTTCAAGCTTCTCTTAAAACAGCTGCAGTAACTTTAATCCTTACATGGGACCTAATTTGCAAAATTCACATTTCTGTCATTTTTTACATTCAGATGGGTCCCCAGTGTGCATGTAAAAACAAAAATGTGAGAAAAAAAATTCCCTGCATTTAAATATTTATACTGGCTAGGGCTTACACACGGTTATTAGATTCCCCCCCCCCCCCCTATTGTGACCTCAAACTGTATAAGAAGATACCTACAGTAGATTTTTCAGGGCTGCCCAGCTCTGCACAGCAGTAGCTGATCGCCATATTTTGTTAAAGCAGTTAGCTACTATTGGCACCACTGGCATCCTCTTGCCTGGTTCATCTCATGACTCTCTGACCATAAAGTATGTTGTTTTGGTTAACTTGAAGATTTCTCCCTCACTGTCAGCAATGGTATTCCCCAAGGTACTGTCCTAGGCCTCCTTCTGTTCCTAATCTATCTTCTCCACCTTAGAATTTCTTTCTTTCTTTCTTTTTTTTTTCTTTTTTATTTTTTTTAGGAAATTTGGTATGCATTTCCATTGTTATGCAGATGATACACAGCCTCTCAGATCCACAAAGCCTGACTGTGCCCTTCCATCCTCCTGTCTCACCAACCTCCTACATGAAATAAAAACTTGGATTTCCTCCAGCCTTCTCAAACTGAAATGCAATAAGACAGACGTTTTCCTTGTAGGTGCAAAATGTACTCTTTTGTAAATTCACTTATACCCTGTCTAACATTTGAGTTGATTCCATAAACTTCAACTAAATCAGAATTCTGCTGCATGCATCATAACCTGGAATCCAAACTGGCACCATGTCACCCCTTCCATTCAACAATTCCACTGGGTCCCCTCCCTAACTTTAGTCCACCTTATCGCTTAGAGCTCATACAGGGCAGCACCCCCTACTTGCACTCTTGGCTCATCTACATTAGGGATCCTCTTTCCACCTCCTGCCTGCTCAACCACCATGGCCTCTAAGGCCTTTACTGGCACCATTGCCCATCTCTGGAATTCTCTCCCAGAAAACATTTGTAACACAGATTCTTTAGCTGTATTTAACTCAAATATTAATGCTCATTCATTTAGAGATGTCCATCCTGCTTGATTTTAAGTCGCATACAAATTTTGAACATCCTTTTATTCAGTAATAACTCTGTAAAGGCTGATTTATCCATTTACTTCTTTATTGTCATTCACTGGCTGTTGCTGTTATTTACTGATTGTCGATACCCATGAGTGACTGCAAAAGCAACTATTATTATTAACCAACTGAGGTTTCTCTTGAGTGGGTTTCATCCATGAATAGGGATTATGTAATGCTATAGCACATGACACACTGTGTGTGTGAACTACATGGAATTAAATAATGCTGGATGTGATACATTTGGGAGTTTGGCAATAAGAAAAAAATTATCTGGTGAGACTTCAAATGAGCATTTCTCTTCTGAAACAGAGAAAGGAAATCAAAGGAGATCCTTACAAAATGTATTTGTATCTGTGGAATAAATGAGAAAGTTTGTTTGTTATACAAAACATTATTTCATCAGTGCCAGAAATGAAAAATTTAGATGAGATTGACAGTGAAGTAGAGTCAACATTGGCCCACGTTACAGCCTCCTTGAATGTCCAGCAGGTCCAGCTGCAGCCAAACGCAGTTGCAGAGTCTGCCAATTTATTGTGTGTAACTGTGAAATACAGGAGCAGTAAAGCAGAATTTTCTGATTTCAGCACTCCACCACACGGCATACACATACATTTAGGCATTTGGCAGACTCCCTTATTGAGAGCGACTGACATTTTTATCTCTGCATTATACATCTGAGCAGCTGAGGGTTAAGGGCCTTGCTCAAGGGCCCAACAGGGTTAACTTGGTGGTCATGGGATTTGAACCTGGAACCTTCCGAACTGTTATTCAATGACTTAACCACTGAGCAACCCCCGACCCCTGACATACACACACTCACACGCTTGGTCACGTAATACGAGTATGGCAATTTGGGAATGCCTGTTAGCCATCTGCATGTCTTTGGACTGCAGAAGGAAACCGGATCACCTGGAGGAAATCCACCAAGTACGGGGAGAACATGCAAGCACCACGCACACAGACCCCGGAGGTGCAAGCCACCAGTGCTGACCACTAAGCCACCGTGCCGCCCCTTAAGAAGATGTTATGTCATCCAAAATAAAGTAATGCTCCACAGACCATGACAGTAGTTTTACCTTAACTGTTTTCTTAATGTAACAAGGCAAACAAAATTATGACTTACCTTTCAGGTTTTCATAACAGTCCAATTTTTTGTCCACAAGTATAGTTGACTAGTAAGTTATCTTATAAGTTTCATTTCTGTTCTTAAGCTTTGGAGTCCTGTGTCGTAGTCTGTAGCCTGTCACCAGTTTCACAATACTAATTGTCTCACGTATGTCTTAGCACAGAGGAAGTGTTTGCTGTGAGGCTAAGACTCAGTGGGAGTCTTGGCATTGGAGTCCGATGGAGAGCTGTCTGATAGCCTGTGGCCTTCCCTCAGGTCGCTGCCTGAAATTTGAACCAAGATGGCAAAAGTTTCACCAAAAGTCTCACATTTGAGGTTCATAACAATGTCACACACATGCAGGCGCGCGCACACACACACACACACACACACACACACACACACACACACACACACACACACACACACACACACACACAAGGGAAATCATAAAAGCTGTGAAATTCATATTTTATTTGTGTCCGGGTTCAACACTGAGCTATTTATTGTGAGAACTATATTTAGGCTTGTGGCCATATGGACTGACCAAATAGAGTAGCAGCTACAGATGAAACGTTCCTCGGCTTCAGAATAGCAGGAAAGACTGAGGCATGATGTGAACACATGAGAGAGTGCTCACAAATGATGTAACCCATCTTAATATCAGAGGTAACACTCTGTATGTCTGCCACATGTGCTTTTTTTTTTTTTTTTTTTTACAACATACAATCACTTCTGGAACTAAAAATGATCTGTGTATCTAAAAATGTCTTTGCAGACAGGCATAAGACTACAGACAGGCATAAAATAAACCAGACGTAAACAAGCAAGTTATTAACCTACTGTCAAGGAAGCTGATGCATTTGCTAACCCTTTGCATCAGCCCTGCATCATAATTCTGACATAAACAAGTCATAAAAGTGTCAAGAAAGATGTCATATGTTACCATGAGTTACACTTACCAATTACTGATGACAATGTTTATTACCATGACAGCTGCTAATTTTTGCAAAGTGTGCTCTTACTGCATTAGAATTGGTATTATGATGGAGTTCAATAACACGTTCCTTATAGAAACTCTTATAACAGAAGAAAAACATGGAAAAGAATTTCGGTGCAGGCCAGTGTTTTCACTAAATGTATGTACAATATAATATAGCAACCCTTAATATGCTGTTTAGCCACAAGAACAGGTGTTGTTCATCTTTCAGCTGTTCCCGTCAAGAGGTCGCCAAAGCGCACCATGCAATCCGCACACAACTGGCACAGGTTTTACTCTGGATGTCCCTCCTGATGCAACCTTCCCATTTTATCTGGGCTTGAGACCGGTTCGGGTATTGAGTGGGACATTATTATAAGGACAATCTGGGGGGACAGAAACATAGAGACCATTTTCTAGTAAGTCCTAATGGGTTTCAAAGTGTTTCTGGTGACCTACACATGAGAGCTTAATGAAATATTGTATCATATGGTGTATGTACAGTAGTTTTATTCATCATGCCAGACGACCCTGTTGGATTCTGACGTGTTGTTGTATACTGCAAGTAATAGTACGGTGGCCGAGAAGTGCAAAACAAAATAACAAAACAGAAAACAAAATAACATTCAAAAACAAAATAACAAAACCCAAAACAAAATAACAAATTCAGAGACAAAATAACAAATTCAAAACAAAATAACAAATTCAAAGACAAAATAACAAAACCAAAAACAATAAACCAAATCAGATAACACAACGACATACCCAGAAACAAAATACCAAATGAGAAAACACAACGACAATTCAGTCAAACCGGAAGAGGTAGGTATTGTTCTCGTATTAAATTCTTAGCGCTGATTGGAAGAGACATCTGTCACACAAAACATACAAGCAGTACTATCAAGTGAAGTCAAACTTATTTTAAAAGCACATTTAACACAGCTTAGTTGACCAAAGTAAAATCTTAAAATACTGAAATGAATCTTTAAATGAAAATACATCTAAATGTCCGTGAGGCTGCAGTACTTCCTGTAAATTTTGAGTGTCAGATGTCTCGTCCAATCAGCGTAAGTATAAACAGGTTTCAAAAGTAGGTGTGGCTTGCGAATGACATTCTTACCACTGATTGGTCAAGATATCTGCCACTCAAAATTAGCGGTAAGAATTTAATTCGCAAATCACACGTAAGCATTTTGATTCTCACCGCTGATTGGACGAAACATCTGTCACTCAAAATATACAGGAAGTATAGCAGTCTCACGGAAATTTAGATGTATTTTCATTTAAGGATTCTTTTTTAGGAATTTTTTAGGTATTTTAGGATTGTACATCACTTTGGTCAACTAAGTTGTGCTAAATGTGTTTTAAAATAAAACAGTACTTCTTGTATGATTTGAGTGACAGATGTCTCTTCCAATCAGTGATAAGAATTTCATTTGCAAACTATACAGTACCTACCTTTTCCTGTTTGACTGAATTGTTGTGTTTTCTCATTTGGTATTTTGTTTCTGGATTTGTCGTTGTGTTTTCTGATTTGTTGTATTGCTTTTGGTTTTGTTGTTTTGTTTTGATTTTATTATATTGTTTTAAAATTTGTTATTTTGTTTCGTGTTTTGTTATTTTGTTTTTTACTTTGTTATTTTGATTTTGGTTTTGTTATTTTGTTTTGCACTTCTCGGCCACCGTATAATAGTGATGGGAAGTTTAGATCATTTTAGTGACACGGTTCTTTGAATCTTATTTATCAATATGAACAAATCTTTTTTCATTTAGTTTATTTTGTATTTTGTGATCTGAAATAAAACAAAATGTAAAATTCTCAATAAACAGAACCTGAACACGTCTGCATACACAAATTTTGGCTATAGTTCCAGTATTACAATGCAGCTAAGGACATATTATGATAAACAGAATGAGCAGCTCACCTCTCAGATATTCTGGTCCGAATCGTTCGTTCTCTCAGACTATTAGCCTCTATGAGAGTCACAAGACAAAAAAAACAAACAAAAAAAAACAGACGATTCGGACCAGAGGAGAAGAACCGCTCAATTCTGCTTCCTGTTTAATGCACTGCATAGGGTCTATGGGAGTCACGTGACAAATCAACGAACAATTCGGACCAAAAGACTCAAAGGTAACTGCTCGTTTCTGTTTCCTGTACATAACACGTGGAGGTTTTGTGATGCTTTGTGCTGTAGAAAACGAATGAATGACTCTCTGAGACAACTCATTCCTCTGAGTCACTTTAAAGACTCATTCAAAAAGAACGAATCGTTCATGAACGACCCATCACTAATAGGTAACAGAAAGCTGTCATGTCATCTGAAATTACGGTGGCTGTCATGACAGTTAGGTAACATTGTGTAACCACTGACACGACACGACACATTTGTCATATGTTTATTGCAGTATCAACACAAGCTTAAGGTGCCCTGATCATTAACTGCTTTACTGATCAGAAGTCCTACACTGGCCCGGCCTTCAAAAGACACAGTGTGCTGGGTTTGTTGTGGTACACATGCTATTAACAGATGGCACATTTGTCCCCAGAGACAGCTACTTCTCCTTTATCGTTAACCTGAATTAACAATATCTGGCCTGAACAGCTCCTCATCTCTGCCTTATCCCTGCTCTCTCTCCCTCTCTCTGTTACCGGAGGGTCTCTCTGGTCCAAACAGATGTTTAATTTAAATGAAGATGCAAAGTCATTCCCTGACATCTGGACCAAGCGATCTGTTATACCCATACTGGTGTATGGTTGAGGTAAGGGTGAATGTGAGATTAAATATAAATATACCTGAGGATGATATACAGAGGCTACCATGGAGAGAGAGAGAGAGAGAGAGAGAGAGAGAGAGAGAGAGAGACAGAAATGTTCTCAGTATGTCCATTCTTACAAAGAGCTCTGGGGGGTCTGGATGACTTGATGTTAAAATATTTAAATAGGCTATGCATATGGTATGCCATACTGTTCACAGTTTAATTTAATGAAAATAATTCCTTTTATTTCCATGCAGATGATGATGTGTATTTCCTTCTTTGATTTCGAACCAGTCAGTGTTGTCACTATCAATTCAATCCACTCCCACCTATTCTGCACCCAAGACAAATGTACAACTGTGTCAATAAAATATAGGGGACCGGAACAGGTGATTTATAGGCCAATAAAATCAGTGGAACAGTGCTATCACTACAGTACAAACAGTTTTATGTACCTACAGGTTGCACAATCATGACATTAATAGGTTATGCTTTTATAACATAGTTAAAACCATATAAAAAGTGTCACTGCGTGATTTCAGGGTTTCTGTATTTCATTTCTGCTCACAACTGAGGATGTGTAAACCAAGGCCAGTGCGACATACAGGCTGAAATGCTCTGCACCACTAATTCTGTTGTTGTGGAGTAAAGTGCTTGGAAAAATAGAAATGTCATTTCTTCGTGTGACACATGAATTTGCCTGTGCTCCTTTAATCATTGCCTAAGAGGACGGAATAGTACTGTTTTATTATGGGAATGGTTAGCAATATACTTTGGGCTAGTTTGTTGGTGTCCTCTTTTGACTACATTTAGAAATCAGATGGCAAATCTGGCTCTTGGCAAGGTTTTTGGAAACATTGCACTCGGAAACCCAGACTTTCATATGGTAAATTATGTACGGTATAATGATTTTTAAATATATTTCCTTTGTTTTATTGTTTAGAACTGTTCAGCATGTATAGTTTTCTTCCAGACCAATTTTTAAAAACCCTTTTATGCACATGTCCATTTTGAAGTTTTGTTAGACAAAAAACTACTAAACTGACTTTAAATTATCAAAAGAGACACAGATGTGTGTTGATGTGCATTTGCTTTGAAAATAAAAAGCCTACATTCACTACCTGGGCTAAAAAGACACAATTTCAGACGGTCCTGCAAAAAAAGCAAAGACAACAACTAAGGAGATTGATAAAATTTCTTGAATTGGGCATCATGAACCACATTATTAAAACGTGGAAAGATATAAAGCATAATGAAGCACTGACAACAGTTCGCTGTTTTAGAAATTTTTTGAAACATACATCACTTATCCAAGTTAGCAGCATAACTTGTTGGTAACAAAAAAAACTAATGCGTCTATTTTCCCACATCGTCGGTCAAACGTGTTGAGGT
>JAAGKR010001032.1:68058-85959 GCA_011419295.1 Clarias macrocephalus | reverse complement strand
AACCAAGGCCAGTGCGACATACAGGCTGAAATGCTCTGCACCACTAATTCTGTTGTTGTGGAGTAAAGTGCTTGGAAAAATAGAAATGTCATTTCTTCATGTGACACATTGAAAAAAACGTATGGTGTGAATTTGCCTGTGCTCCTTTAATCATTGCCTAAGAGGACGGAATAGTACTGTTTTATTATGGGAATGGTTAGCAATATACTTTGGGCTAGTTTGTTGGTGTCCTCTTTTGACTACATTTAGAAATCAGATGGCAAATCTGGCTCTTGGCAAGGTTTTTGGAAACATTGCACTCGGAAACCCAGACTTTCATATGGTAAATTATGTACGGTATAATGAGTTTTAAATATATTTCCTTTGTTTTATTGTTTAGAACTGTTCAGCATGTATAGTTTTCTTCCAGACCAATTTTTAAAAACCCTTTTATGCACATGTCCATTTTGTTAGACAAAAAACTACTAAACTGACTTTAAATTATCAAAAGAGACACAGATGTGTGTTGATGTGCATTTGGTTTGAAAATAAAAAGCCTACATTCACTACCTGGGCTAAAAAGACACAATTTCAGACGGTCCTGCAAAAAAAGCAAAGACAACAACTAAGGAGATTGATGAAATTTCTTGAATTATGCATCATGAACCACATTATTAAAACGTGGAAAGATATAAAGCATAATGAAGCACTGACAACAGTTCGCTGTTTTAGAAATTTTTTGAAACATACATCACTTATCCAAGTTAGCAGCATAACTTGTTGGTAACAAAAAAAACTAATGCGTCTATTTTCCCACATCGTCGGTCAAACGTGTTGAGGTCGCTTGTACAAATTCCATATCTCTAAATGGATATTTAAATATTTATGTCTTCAGTGATGTGCTGCCTGTTTAGCTTGGCACTTTTTTAAATCTAAGTGCAAATCATTTGGGAGTAGCACTGACTGTTTATCAGGTTAAGACGGTATGTCTTTTCTTTGTATTGATTTAAACTTTTAAGCAGCATTCCGAAACGTCCGCATTAAAGTATGACTAGATGTTTAAAAAAAAATACATAAATAAAAATAAAAAGACACCTGGGCCTGTATTCACAAAGCTCTTTAGAATTCTCTCAGAGAGCTCCTATCTTAGCCTAAAAAGTCCTAGCTGGGAGTCTTAGACTAAAAGTGATTTAGGAAACTTCTTAGAGCAACTCTGAGTAAGGAAAACATTTATCTTAGTGAGGGGGTGTGGTCGACCCCGTTGCTAGGGATGATGCAGCAATTCAAGGACTGTGATTGGTTGATAAAAAAAATAACCTCTGACCTCTGCAAAGGTCTTGAAATGTGCTCTTTGTGAAAATAGAATACATGATAATAGAATAGACAGTGAAATCATAATTTTTGTATATAATGAAATTGTATAATCATGACTACAGACTACTTCATGCAAAGCTTATGTTATAGGCTAAATATCTTGAAGTGAATTAAAACAGACAAATGTTAAACAATGTGAACCAATTTACACAGAGTAGTTACTATACATTTATTTACCGTACTGATTTTATTACTTGCAAACTGTTTCAGATTGATGGGAGCAAAATGTCTCAGTTTATACATGATTGCAGGACAGTCTATTTAAGTTGCACTTTTGGATGGTATGTAGCCAACAATCCAAGAGAGATGGAAGGAAGTAAATCAACAAGAAAACCAAACTGGACAGAAGAGCAGTGTTTACTTTTATGTGTTTGGAGAATATTTCTTCTTTCCGCCATTTTGTCCTCTGCTATAGAAACTCTTAAGTCTTCCTCTTAACAATTAACACTTCCTCTTAACCTCAACAATTTTTACCTAAGGAGCTGTTTTTAGGGCTAAGATGTTTTGTGAATCATTTTTATCTAAACTAAGATTTAATCCTAAATTTAAGCGGCAATTCTAAGAAAATTTCATAATTCTAAGAATTTTCTTAGAATTTCGTCACTAGGAGCAACTTTTAGGCTTAAGAAGCTTTGTGAATACGGGCCCTGATTTTTAGCAGAAAGGTTTTGTAAGGGGGGGGGGGGGGCACCTTATTTAAAATATGTGCATATCAAACATTATGGGATGAAAGACATGCAGACACCTGATGATTGCGTTCATATGTGGATCCTCTCCAACCTGTTGCCACAATCCTTGTCTTTAATCTTTACTGTCTGTCTATATTCTAGCATCCTAATTTTTCTCTTTTTGAAACTGGGATGCTTAGGTTTCTTCCAGCAGGACGATGCCCCTGTGTATAAAGTGAGGTCTGGGAAGACACGGTTTGCCAAGGTTGTAGTGTAAGATTTAGAAAGTCCTGACCTCAACCCTTAGTAATATTTTACAATTACATTCAATCCTTTCATAGGCTTGGCACATAATCCACATTACCTCAGTTATCTCTGTCTAATGTTTACTCAATCAGTCTTGTTTTTATAGTTGACTTACGGCCATTTGGCCCAGCCTTCAACCCCATGTCATCCCTGATGGAGATCAATAGACCAGAACAAAGGACTTAAAGCTAATGAAGTTCATATCCCATCACTCAGAGTCCATTATTTTTTCCTGCATCTACTGCATAAAAGATCCAATTGGACGATGTTGGACGATGTCCATATTGCTTTTCTATGATCCTTGAAACGTTGCGGACGATAAATCCAAAGCTGGAAATCCTTCGTTCTTCTCAGCCATCTGCCCAAGCAGACAAGTAAGCTGGCATCGGTTTCAGAACTGCACGCACTCATTACTCGTCTGAGGGTGGGAGGGTGGGATGATATAGACGATGGGGCACTTCGGCTGGAGTCGAGTAATCAGTGAGCCAACACAGAGGTGTGCTCCGACCTTCTGCTCCACCACTGAATTGTGATAAATGCACCCGCTACTGTATAGGGTGATTTATAACCTCAGCACTGCATATAACTGATTTATGTAGAGTAATTAGCATTTTTGAAAGCTCATTGTAAAATATAATATATCCTGGCATACTGACCATATCCTCGAGCTTTGAGCTAAGGTTCTTACTAGCGTTTTATACTATTATCAAATGTCATTATGAATTTCATCTACAGTGCTTTCCAAAATTATTGGCACCTTTTATAAAAAATATTAAGCAATATTAAAAAAACAAAAACAAAAAACACACATTTGTATAAAGTGGATATTAGTGGATATAAAGTGGATAACTACTTTGTACTGTAAGGCTGTGAAGCAACCGTGCCTTCATAAATAATAAAAAGAACCATTATACATAAATACTGTAAACTAAGACTAAACTAAAGAAATTCAATATCTGGTTTTGTTTTTGTCTTGCATCAAAATGTATCCGTCGTCTCCGGTAGAGTGCAGGTTTATAAGCAAACTGGCTTAAAAAAAATATCTTGAAGAATCTGTGACAGTTATTCCAAGCACTTTGTCACATTTGCTACAGTTTCTGCAGTTAATCTCTGATGTCCAGCATCCTTTTAATCTGTTTTTCCGAATAGTTGCCTATTACAAATGCTACCTTATTTACTGACAATTTTTCTCTAATATGAAATTGTACTTTTGAAAATAATGCTTGTAATGAAGTAGTAAACAGTAGTTATTTGAGCTATCATCGCCTTCATGTCAGCTTGAATCAGGTTAGCAATTCTTCTAAGACATCTTTCATCAACAAACTGTTTTTACCTGCAGAAACACCACTCATTGGCTGTGATGTTTTCTTTTTCCACAGCTTTCTGTGTAAACTCTACAGACTGTAAAATTGTGTCGTTACAGATATATTCATTTTCATTAACCATATTCTGTTTCGCTCTCCATCACTGATTTTGCCATATTAGAGAAACATTGATTCTGCTTATCCTGCTCTGGGTATTGGGAAGTTTAGAGCATATCCCAGATGATCGGGAGCACTGGGTGGGTTACACCTAGTTGGGTTACACCTAGAGTTTTGTAGAAAAATGCAAAAACTATACAGTCTTATGCAAAAGTTTAGGCACCCCTTTATGAATAACAGATTTTGGTGATTTTTTCATAGAAAAGATGATAAAGTGCAATTCATCCATCACAGGGTACAAGCAAACACACAGTCACGCACTCTGGGCAATTTGAAAACACCAATTAGACTAATCTGAATGTCCTTGGACCAAAGAAGAATCATGGGGAGAATATGCAAACTCCTCAGACCCGAGATAGGACTTGAACCCTTGACCCTGAAGGTCCATCCATGAGAAATACCAAAGAACAATCAATACAAATTAGACATATGTTGGAAGTTGTCCTGCACAAATCAGTTAATGGAAATTTGCTAGGAACTGACTCTGATCAGGGCGGCTGCTCGCAGTGAGATGTAAACTAAAGGAGTTAAAAGAGCCCTAAGATCTCAGCTTCAGAAGATGTCAAACCTTGTAGTCAATTATTAAATTCAAGACTGCTGATCATTTTGAAGCCAGAGTTTTGTAGAAAAATGTAAAAACTATATATATTCCAACTAGGGACCATGGAGACCAATGGTGACCATTGTACTGTATTTATGCGACTGTGGTGGGACGTCTGGTCAATATTCACACACTACAAGCAATTTGGGAACGTCAATTAGTCTAAACTGGATGTCTTTGGAGGAAACCGGAGTACCCGGAGGAAAGACAGGCATGGGGAGATCATGCAAACTCCATACACACAGACCCTGGAAGTGCAATGCACAAAGTGCCACTGTGCCACCATACACATACACAAAGCATGCTCGAGAAGAATTATTGGCACCCTTTGATATCTAAGTCTCTCTCTCTCTCTCTCTCTCTCTCTCTCTCATATACACACTCCCTCTATATATATTTGCTGTGATATTAATTAAAAAAAAAAACATCGTTTGCACTATTAAATTAAACAAGCTCAGTGAGTGGCAGATAATTAACTGCAGGAAATTGTAGTTTTGTATTTTGCTTCCCTCTTCATCTCAGGCTTCAGCTGAGCCTGACAGGTACAGTTTATATCGCCGTTTACTTTTAACAAGGTGAGCTCCACCACACTGCAGTCAATACTTTCACTTTTCTGTTGCACCAGAGCATAATGCTACAGAAAAGATCAAGACAAAAAGGTCTTGACTGCTCATCACTACTATACTATATATACTGTACGAGGGTTCATGCTCTGGCATATATTTATATTTAGTCATAAGTAGAAAAAGTACAAACGCTGCAGGAAAAAGTGTAGTAAGCGCTGTGTAAAAATCTTAATCCATTAAAAATTTATAGAGGAGACTGGGGTAAATTGAGACATGGGTCAGCTGTAACAACTTCAATATTTCTGAACAGGAAGCAACTGCAGTCTCTTGATTAATGAAAAAAGCATTATTTTCAGTACAGAAAATTCCATATTTGAGGTTAAGGTTTTTTGTGATAGACTGTACTAAGTAAACTTAGCACTAACCTGAGGTTTGACAGCTTCAGGATTTGGATTTCAGCTCCAAAACAGGCAATGCAGGAACAGGAAATGATGACATAACATACTGTACAGTATCTAAATCTTCAACTAAAAGACAGTCACATGTTTAACTGGAACGCTTTGGGTTAAACTGTTTCTCAGATTACAAAAATCAAAGCACGTACTGAATGCTACAGTATACACGCTGCTGTGAAATGCTGTCGCCATTTCTGAAGGGTCAAATTATTGAGCTGCATCAAGCAAAGAAAACAACTAAGGAGATTTTAAATCATTTGAACTGGGCTAGGAACCCGTCAACACGTTATCAAAAGATGGAATGAAAGTTCTGAACTGTCAACTTTGTGGAAGAAATATGGTTGAAAAAAAAAAAAAGGAAATGAAGTTCAAGGTCACTTAAACACTTGATGAAGTTGCATGGTAAAAAAAATCAAGAGTATAAACAATAGCCATATTTAATAGTAAAAGTCAGAGCATTTTTATATGCACACAATGTAATAAGAACTCACAGGTTTGGGACTAAACAGCTGTGTGTGGTCATAAGAAAACACCTGGTTATTGATGCTAATTGAAAAAAATGGCTTCAGTTTGATAGGGAGCATAAAGATGGAGCAAATGGAAAAGGGACATGTGGGTGATGAGTCCAGATTGACGATGAACCCATCATGCATAGTTCTTGGAGGCAGTGTAATGATCAGTCAAGGGTTGCTTCAGTCAATCAGGTCTAGGCTTAGCAATAAAATGAAGTCAGCTGACAACCTGAATGTATTCTGGTAACTGAAGGTTATCACATCTATGGGGTTTATCTTCCCTAATGGCACAGGTTTATTCCAGGATTCCTCGAATTGGGAAAGATGATTTCTGGGAGCACGAGGAATCATTTTCACACATGAACCGGCCACCTCCTTGTGTGCTGTGGTCAAAGCTAAAGGTGACTGAATGAAATCTTAGAGTGTGCGATACTTTTTCTTCGCCAGACCGTTTATTATACACACAGGGCGGGATAATGACATCTGTTCAAAAAAAAGAACAGTAATGATTAATTTGTGCTAATCTGAGCTCATATATAAACAGTGCTACCTCAGATTCTTCTACAACACAAGTTCTTTTTTTTTAATAGAAATGGGATATTATGAAGTTTTTAAAATTGAGCATATTTTGTTTATTGTCTTATTTGATATATTCTTTTCTTATATATATACACTGTATATATGTGGCCATTAAGTATGCGCGCCATGCTGCGAAATCCCACAAGCGATATACATATATATATATACACACACACACACACACACACACACACACACACACACACACACACACACACACACACACACACACAAATACATACATACTGTACATATATAGACACAGACATAGATAATGAATTACTTAAAAATGGATGATGGAAAAAAAAGCACAAGATTCCAATTACGATCACAAATATTCCAACAAGTGCCACGTTATGTAATGATCATAGACACGGAATTGATGTTGGCCGATCATTTTTGGACAGCATTACGAGAGCGTGCTCACTATCTGTGATCCCTCCCACAGCGATGGCTGTTTCAGAGCTTTGCAACGCCCACCATCGCCACCTCTCTCCCTCTCTCTCTCTGCTCTTTCCTCATCTCTCTCCCTCTCACTCTGTTGAAATAACACCTGTTAAAGCAGCACCACAAACACAATGTCTCACAGCCTGAGTCACTACGACCTAACTGCCAGTCGGTCACACTACTCACAAAATGATCGTGACTCAGCGGAGATGTGACCAAGTCGACTGAATTCAATACATAAAAGCCACGCTGGATTGGCCTCGTGGCACGACTCTTTTCGGCGAGCAGCTTGTACAGCTTCTGTTTTCACAGCAGAAGGTGTTGCGTGTGTTTTTTATCTAAGTCTCTTGAGCTCATGTACAGCTCAATCAATTGCAGATGAGTCACAAACAAAAAACATTACTCTGTAGTGCGTTATTTAAACACATCGCACTGAACTGCGGGGGGAACATCAGAGGAGTTAAAGCATCGGGGTCTGTGTTTAAAGCAGGGTTTTAAAAAAGCATGAAGAAGGCCTAAAGGTAATGAAATTTCCCGAGCAAACCAATCGCGTTTGTGTTTTGGATTAACCGAGAAGTGAACTAATCATGACCTAATTAGTTGCAAATTCATAGGAATTCTCAGT
The DNA here is from genome assembly GCA_011419295.1 of Clarias macrocephalus. Classification (NCBI taxonomy): domain Eukaryota; kingdom Metazoa; phylum Chordata; class Actinopteri; order Siluriformes; family Clariidae; genus Clarias; species Clarias macrocephalus. The sequence goes on along the minus strand of JAAGKR010001032.1, from coordinate 78,366 downwards.
ACATACAGTAGTAGTGTTGCATATTTTAGTGCTTTCTCAGCTCCCAACACACCTGATATTAACAAAATCAACTAATGAGTTAATTGATGTGGGTGTGGTAGAACAGGGAAAACACGAAAATATGCAGGGCAGTGATCCTCCAGGAATAAGGCTCACAACCACCGCTGTACCGGATACCATGATTATAATTAAATTCTTCTTACTTCTTCTAAAATTGTAACATTTTAAGACTCTCAATGGTTCTAATTTTCTTAAGTGCAGTATTACATGATGGTAATTTGGATCTGTTACAATAACACATGCGAGGAAAGACAGGCTTCTCTAAAGGAAAAAAAAAAAAGCCATTTGGGAGACGCCACACAAGCATTTGCTGTCAGTGCCAAAAGAGACTAAGAGAAAGAGGAGTGTGTAAATGAAACTGCATGCTACTCAGAATCGAGCTCTAAAAAAGCAGCTCCAAGAATTCAAAATTGTTCCATTTGTTAGCTATAACGCTTTGCACTGATGCACTCTGAGCGATTGCAGTGCATTTATTCCTGGGTTGCCAAATTGTTTCTTATAAATTACAGTCAACTAAAAGCAAATAACCAAATGTTAATATGTATATTAAAGGGGAAAAAAAACCCTTGCTTTAAGACTTACATCTATCCATTATCGACAGTATATCCTCTGTTGGATCAGTCTATCCCAGGGAACATGTAGCACAAGGCAGGGTACACACCCAGGATAGGTGTCAACCCTTTACAAGGCACATGCATACATATTCACACGCTCTTTCATACACTTCATACATTTCGGGCTCAAACCCACGCTGCGTGTATTTGGACTGTTGGAGGAAACCAGAGTACCCAAGTGAAACCCATCAAGTAGATGGAGAACATAATTCCATGCACAGACAGAAACCCTTAAAGGCTTACATACAAATCCATATAATTAGCACTGAATCCTGACCTCCCAGATTTATTCTGTAAAGCCTGACATTGGGTGCCCATTGGATATTGCTCTCTCTATTTATGCTCTTAAATTTTTTTTATTTATATCCAGAGAGAAAAATGCAGCAGAGCTTTATTCTTCCAGTCTGTCCAACTCTCTGGTGTCCTTACCTGTACACCCTTTTCAAACACATCAGTTCCAAAATTTCAACTTTTATGCCAATACCATTATCAAAGATTTAGCTCAGCATTTTGGAATTTTGATTTCTCCATTTGCTGTCTCTAATATGTCAGTATTGGTTTTCGCATTCATATAATGTTGCATGAATTATCATTATTATTGTTATTATTATTGTTATTATTATTATTTTGAGCTAACAGCAAAACCTGATTGATATCCTTTATATCTGACATTGTGGAATTTATTCTGTTATCAAATACCATGTTTAATGTGCTACCAAAGTTCTCCCCGTGCTTGGTGGGTTCCCTCCGGGCACTCCGGTTTCCTCCCACAGTCTAAAGACATGTAGGTTAGGCTAATTGGCGTTCCCAAATTGCCCGTAGTGTGTGAATGAGTGAATGTCTGTGCCCTGCGATGGATTGGCACCCTATCCAGGGTGTCCCCTGCCATGTGTATCCTGGGATAGGCTCCATGCCACCGTGACCCTGAATACAGGATTAAGCTGTATAGATGATGAGTGAGTGTGTGAGTAAAAATTTATTCATTTATTAATTTTAAATTTTACAGTAAATTTTCCTTGCCATCATTATCGTCATCATCATTGTTACACTGGACAAGCCCATTTTGCAGTGCATAACAATACAGAACCATGGTATGCAGGAAGATGCAAATACTAAATATTGAGTGAATATTTAAATATGAATAATGTATATACACTTATGATTACATTTTCATAAAAATAAATAAATAAATAAATAAATAAATAAAAATGTTTTGCTAGGGAGTTCAGACTCTTACCTACCACATACCGCCATGCATCATTTAATCACTGGTTCTCTTTCTGTTTTACACTCACAATGACAACTGGCAAAATATACTGTATAGCTCTTGACATCTGACTAAAATAAATTGATACATTTGTTGAAAAAAAAATAGAAAAATTAAAAAAAAAAAAAATTTCATACAAAGTTTTCCTTTCATTCCTGTGTAATATTATATAGAGAAACTAGCATCAGTACTGTACTCATCATCACTTACGGCTACAGAGGTTTTAGAAATAGTTAAAAAGGTTAAAGATAAAATAAGCTTTAATGTTTTAATGTACAGTAAACAGTGATATTATTATTTCAGGTTGAATCCCACGTACTGTACATGTCTGTCTTTATGTAAAGCAGAACTCTCTGTCTAACTTATTAATACAAAGAAATAAAACTTTGTAAGGTTGAATAGTTGTACTTCTTTTATTCCAGTACTGCTGTAATTACCACCACGGTTTCGGAACATATGAGATGAACAGGGTTTAAACTTCCAGCAGGAAAAACACATTTAGAAAGATCTGTCCATACATTTTTATAGGTTCAGATTTCAAAAGTTACATACAGTACCATTTTTTTTTTTTGAAGTGAGCCATGCTACAGTATGTTGCGTGTTTGTTTGTGTTTGATGAGGATTTGGGCACTTTGTAGGGTTATTACGGTCGTTTCTATATCTTGAGCATACTCTTGTGTATTTACTGTAAACTATAGGCTGGACAGACAGACATACACACAAATATTTCTGAGACTGGTTTCGCATTCTCCAATGTATGAAATGCAAAGATATTAATAAAAGAGTGAGTTCTGACCAATGTACAGACAAAATATTTCTTTTATTTATACAGTATAGATTAATCTAGTTTTACTCTCATAACTGTGTTCTGTTATTCTGCAAAATAAAATAAAAAAGTCTGAGTTTGACTTGAACACCCCTCGTAGACCTTTAAAGAGTTTTAAAAGCTGCCGTTAAAGGTAGTAAATACTAACATTAGGCTTGAATTTAGGTTTGTACCAATCCCAAGCAACACAACTGGTTTGGCACTTCTGAAGAGTGTGGAGGCAGTGAACCAACCCAATACGAAAAAAAAAATAATAGTATGTGTAGAATAAACTGAATGCTTTTAACAACCAAGAAAAATTTTTGGGCTGCTGAGTTTCATCATATGCCGTGGCCACAGATTGAATATATAATCATGTGGCCTCAATATATCAGTCATTGAGTTCATGTTAGTCAAAAACTAAGTATCTTGTGGCAAAAAGTTTATCCCACTGTGACCACGAGGTATCAGATCAATGCAAAAATTTGGCAGACTGGGGAGGGTTGTCATTTTCTTATTTGCATTTTCTTTCAGATCAAATATAATAAAGTATATGTGCATGTGACAGACGATTTCTCAGCATAATGTCAAGTTTAACCCTAGACAGTTACATCTACAGTAGGAACATGGGCTGAAAGGTTCCTATTGTAGATGTAACTGTCTAGGGTTAAACTTGACATTATGACATTATGCTGAGAAATGGTGTGGTGCATAAAGTGGTCAGTGAAAATCAGCAAATGTATTTTTCATTATACATTATATAATTTTCTTTTAATTAGCTAATATACTCATGAATTACAGTATATTATCAAACCAACAAATTTTACATGAAATATATAAAATATTCATTTGACACAGTTTTCTATTACTAGATCATGCAGACACCACCAATTATCATAAGCAGTTTGATCATTAAAATGATTAAGTGCGACAGGTCACCATATTTGGTCACCATTATTTGGAAAGGTTTCAATGAATATATATATATATATATATATAAATAAAAAAAGTGTATTATTACAAATCATCCTGTTTTTCCTGATTGTGCAGGTTGCATCATCTCACACCATCAGCGCTGTCGGTTCAATACCGACGCTGTCCAAAAAAAAAAAAAAAAACGTAGGCAAACGAGAGGATCAACAGACCTTCGTGTTACCAGGATGCACCGAGATATACTGGCTCCTAGAGATAAAAACACTTGTGTGCTTTGAGAATGCTTTGAAAAGAGTTGATAAAGTATGGCACTTGTATAAATAAAAAGAATATATGAATAACATTGGATGTCATGTAGTGGTTATTAGGACATGACTTGATAAAATCACATGGTAATTACATTACATGGTTCCAACCTGCATAAAGTCTGTTTTCACAGAACAGATCTCAGATGTTAAGGGTTTTCTCCTTCTTCTCTTTCTTTTTTTTTATCTTCATATGGCTGCTTTCTGCTTTAATGGTTTGGGCAAACAGCAGTTGTCTGGTATTTGTTTCACAGCATTGTTTGACAAAAGCAATTTATGTGCACTTACTAGACTCAGCAGTAGATTCCCTGATGGACCAGTGGTTAGCATTCAGCACTTTTACCGCCTTGATGTAGTCCAATGTAATTTCATCAAAGAACAAGGGGTGTTCAAGCCAAATGAGGACTTCTGGCTGTGCAGAATAGAACACCTTCGCTATATAATCTCCTGGTACACTAATGCACTTATCCCAGTGTTTCACTAGTGCTTCAATACCATCAGAGTAGGAAAAAAATCTCCTTTAAATGGCCCAAACTTGGAAATGGCTTAAAGCAAGGTCAGGACTGAGCTTCCCAGCTGAGTTCCTGTAATGTGCAAATGGTGTCGGTGAATGAGTGTGTGTACAGTTCCCACAGACAGATGCGTCTCTTCCGCAAGTTGGTGACAAGTTATCCATCGATTTAGAAGGATCAGGTGTTGATCACACGCAGGTGGTGACCACACGCTGTATGTTCACGGGAAAGACTGCAGTGGGCTCCGAGCCACCTCAGCTGGGATCATATTTCACGGACGTACAGTACAGTCTTCTTTAAAACGTCCCACTGTTTTACTGCTGCTAAGAATCTCATCACCATACTATACTTGAAGTCTGTAAACATCAGTCGGATTTAAGTCAGAGTTTGACTTGAACATTCCTTGTAATTCCTCCTAATTTTCAAAAACAACATTGTAACAATTTTATTGTCATTATGTTTTAACAACATGCTGGGTCAGCAGCTTTGGAAAAACCTGACCTTGCATTATATAATACTCAAATTGCCTGTTTGTGCGAGATAGAAGAATGTAATACTGACATTGCATTATTAAAATAACCCAGACAATTTCAATTAAATTCCAGTAGACAACATTTCTGTGGGTAACTGATTACATGTACTGTACTAATAACTCCCATTAAAACCCTATATTTATTTGGTGTCAATACATTCTGGGATTCCAGATGAACTTTATATATATAATAACTGCAAAGTTGGAAAAATAATTTTGGGGATGGAAGATGAGTAATAGAATGCATCAAGGTTTTTTTTTTGTGGAATTTTTGTCTGTCTGTTTATTTGTGCACGCATCAGGTAATAACCGTTAGATTAATTTTAATGCAGTTTTCACAGGTGTATATTGCCGAGCTTGAGGTAACGTAAAGGCTTTGATTCATCGCAATTGGCCTGTAGAAAGAGAAGATATGTTATTTTGAAATTTAAATGGAAAAAACACACCCTTATATCATTATAAATAAATAAATAAATAAATAAATAAATAGAAAAAATGATTAGTTCATCTCAAAATTCAATAGGTGTTGCTGTACATTTTTAAATATGCGCTTATACAGGTGTGCAATTCTAATCTACTTAGTAAACGCAATCTCAAACCTTCATTCCGCGCACTTCGCGGAAGCACGTAAAAAATTAAAAAAATTTAACACGTGGTGTTTTTTTTTTTTTTACACCACTCTCATGAGTGTGCAATTAAATTACATATGGCACATATAGCTGTGAATTAGAATTTCATGGAAAGTTTCCACAAGAGAAGTATCTTCATTTTATTGAACAGTTCTTGTGTGATTCTACATCACTGAAAAGGAGCCAACAGCCTACTGCAATAAAACAACTCTGACTGTAAGCAACGTTCTGAACTGTAACAGTGTGATCAGTCAGTAGGTCAGTAAGACTGAAGTCTCATCCTCTTTCTCAAACTACATACACTTATATTAAACACCATGTCGGATGAGCATATTGTACCTCCTAAGGTTTCCTATAGTACACAGGTTAGGACCTACAGTAGCCTTGTTTAAGTCCCATCATGTAAACAGAAAAGACAGCATTTCTCCAAAGGTATTCATTATGCCTGTGTGAACAGAGTGCTTAAAGCTTGTTGTGCAGTTTTTTGTGCACAGAAGTGCTCATTCATCTCATCAGGGTAACATTTCCTTGAGCAAACACACATCCTGTAGACAGTCTGAGAAGCCATGCAGGGTGGAAAATTTTAAATCACTTTAGCAGCTGTGTTAGGTATGACCTACATCGAGGGGAAAGTCAGGGAAAATAAATCTTCTGTTCAATACAACTACACTCTTGTTATCATAAAGGCGTAAACATATTAATTTATAGAATTGACATGCCATATTATTACTAGCACTCATCTAGCTTTTCACCTCACTGGATTCTGATTGAGAAAAAAAAGTCCATCTGTCCATCGGTCCTAGGCATCCTATGTTTTTTGGTATTTTTTCAAAATGAGTTCAAAACCATTTGTTATTTTTAAAACATCAGTATTTAACCATAAAATTTAAAGTTATATATATCTCACATATAAAAAAAAGCCGCTGGGTTTGCATGCAAAAAAGAAACAAGTGCAACATTTAAATTCCTCACAAGAACTGTGAGCGGTTCTGCAGGACGCTCAGTAAAACTTTGTAGCTATCCTTAAAGTGTTCCAAATACTGACTTTGTTTCATTAGTTACTGTTTATAATACAGTATAAATACCAATAAACAGTAATACATTTTATACTGAAGGATCCCATCATGCCCTGGTCCTCTAAGTGGGGTCTGAGGAACCTGGCCCTGGGGATCAGCCAAGATCATAATTTAGTCACAATTGTGACACACCCCCGTTATTAAAGTTAAATGTATATAATTTTAACTGAAATGTCCAACTAAATCCATTGCAGGGCATACTATTAACACACACACACACACACACACACACACACACACACACACACACACACACACACACACACACACACACACTATAGAACACAGACTACCCTATAGAATAAAAAAAAATGTTTCAAAAGGATGTTTTCAAATGTCTGAAAAGGATCTTTGTTTTAAAAAAAATGCATGTCTAGATTTATTATATAAAAGCTGGAATTCAAACAATTCAGAGTTTATACAGATTGCAGTTACAGGAAAATGGCTGATAGAAAAAGCACTACTTGTGTGTATTCTGATTTTACAGTGCTTTATGATTGCTTTGAATTCACAAGCATGAGAGACTTTTCTTTGCTCAAAGCAGATTGATCTGTCTGCACTGGGCACTTGCTTGATTTCTGAATGAGATGTGGATGGAGTGAATAGGTGGTTTGGGAGAGTCTATAAAATGACTGACTAAGTTGCTATCCAAACCCAAATAAGCGTTTCAGACATGTGCACTGTCATATGAAAGACTTATGCTGGTTCCATTACATACAGTAGATCTTATGTTCTACATACAATACAGGACTGTTCTCCACCCATTACTTTATATTGAATTAAAATAAATGAAATTAAATTAAAGAAATGAGAACAAATCTTTTACTTGTACTAGGATTTTCTAGGACTTAAAAAAATGGTCTGTTTATGTAACAACCTCAGCAGCAACCTCATTTCCCCTCTCTTCTATTTCAACCACTCAGCATCAACAGTATACTAACAGTATACTAATCACTTGGCCTGATCATCTCTCATAGAGTACATAGTCTCTGGACTAACAAATATGAGCCAAAAAAAAAAAGTCCTCAAAACTTTTCTCAAAACTTCATTGAAAATACTAGAAAGTTTGACTTTTTGGAAGCAAAATATGAATAAAAGTGGGGGAGTCAAAACTTTTGCACAGTATTGTACTTGTAGATGATTTGTACTGTACAGGTAAGACACTTACTTAAATAAACTACTGCAAGTTTAAACTTTTCACGCATTCCTTGTTTTCATGACTAGGAACTTTTTCCTATTCCTAGTTTACTGTTCATCCTGAGTATTAACCTTGAAACTCAGACTTGTATAAAAAAAAAAAATGAAGTAATACTGCGAATTATTTAAATTTCCATGGCCTCACCTAACAACGCTCTCCTAACTGTACATATAATGATGACGCACATAAACTTTTACAGTAAGTCCCAACCAATCTGTATTATTGTCCAATCTGGTTGGCTTTAGTTTAGTATCGTGTCTGGTTTCAATAAGGACCAGATGTGCTGCTCTTTCTTTCTCAGTTAGCACCAAACTCTGCAGGCTGTTAAAAGAAGACGTGCCTGTGGAACATTTTCGATAAAACTCATTGAGGTGCAGGAATTGGGTAAAGCTTTCCTGGCAGAGCGGGCTGAGCTTTGGCCCCAGTGTTAACACCAGGCAGTTTGTGGTTTGTACAGTATACAGTACGTGCATGCAGCATGAGGACTGTGTAGTGCTGTAGGATCAATTTCTCCATCATCTCCTGTATATAATGAGTTTTAACGACATGTAAAAAGAAACCAAAAACCTTCAGAATTCCTCCTTGTGAGGACTGATGTATATATTCATGTGGAAAGAGATGTGAAGAAATCTGATGTTTAAATCTTTTATGGATGAAAAAGCACATGTGTCATTCTGACACATGGCACGAAAACGACTTTTTATTGAGGGATTTATGGCTTTTTTTTTATTATAGATTATAACAGGCAATATCGGTGAAACATTATTTCTAAAAGACATGTGATTAAAATATCATTAGGCTATCAATTTAAAGTTAGTCATGGTAGAACTCAGTTCCGTTTGCTTGGAAATTTCTAATTAATCTTCACTCAAACTACACTGAACACAAATGATCTCTGCTTAGCCAGTGGAACAATCTGGAAATGTATTAGAATCCGGCAGCGGTGTTTCAGGGAGATGTATTTCGTTTCATTGTTGTTGCTTTTTTTTGTTGTTGTCGTTAGATGAAATGACGCATTACAACGAAACTGATCTTTTACTCTTTTTCGACTAAAGAACATCTGAGTCAAATGCATAGGCAATTAAAATTTGGACACGCCACAGTAGTTACAGAAAAACATTTTTATAAAGTCTTATGATTTAATCATTAAAATTTCATATTTATGAATCAAAATATATTTAAGTAAGATAAATGTTTCCTCCAAACAATTACCTTTCTTTTGGAATTGAATATTGTAAGAAGCAGATGTGCTGCGAAATATTTTACAAAAAGCCTTATGTGTAAAGCTCTTTGTAAAGATGCAAATAATGGAGAAAGCACATTAGAAAGATGGTTCATTTTTTTTAATAAAAAAAATTAATCATAGTGGTAATGTATTCACACACACACACACACACACACATACACACATACACACACATACATACACATACACACACATACACACATACACACATACACACACACATACACACACACACATACACACATACACACATACACACACACATACACACACATACACACATACACACACACATACACACACACATACACACACATACACACACATACACACACATACACACACATACACACACACACATACACACATACACACACACACTGGCGGTTTTAGGCATGGGCGAACTGGGCAGCCGCCCAGGGCGGCATTTTTTCACGACTCCAGGGGGGCGGCACTTGGGGGGGAAATGCGCCAGAGAAACGAGCAAAAGATTAAGGTATACAACAACGTTCTGTCTGTATGATTACTGTATCATATCAGAGAAGTTCTAATGATGATTAGTGTTGTAATGTTAGGTTTGTTAGCCGTCTTGTTAGCATAGTCTTGCAGATGAGGAGCTGGCAGAGCAATACAATATACTAGGCACCACACTGCACAAATGTCAGATTTTAGTTTCTGTTTTTGTTGTTGTTGTTGTTGTTGTTGTTGTTGTTGTTGTTTCAAGTTCAGTGTTATAATTATATTTTTTTGAAGTGTGGTGTGCTTTTTAGATTATTTATTTATTTACACAATATTTAACTATATTTTATCAGTATTTTATTCTTAATAAAAGTAATATGTAAAAGACAGTAAATATGATATTGATATTGTTTTGTGATTATTGAGTGAGGCGGAGGGGAACGGGGGGGTTGGGCGCCCAGAGAGGGTCTCGCTCAGGGAGTAAATCAGTGTAGAACCGCCACTGTACGTACGTACATACATACATACATACATACATACATACATACATACATACATACATACATACATACATACACACACACACAGTATATATACAGTACAGACCAATTTTTCGGACTGATCTTCATTTCTTAAAGTAATGATGCCACTCATTTTTCTTTACTTAGCTGC
>JAAGKR010001032.1:42993-68038 GCA_011419295.1 Clarias macrocephalus | reverse complement strand
TGTTGTTGTTGTTGTTGTTTCAAGTTCAGTGTTATAATTATATTTTTTTGAAGTGTGGTGTGCTTTTTAGATTATTTATTTATTTACACAATATTTAACTATATTTTATCAGTATTTTATTCTTAATAAAAGTAATATGTAAAAGACAGTAAATATGATATTGTTTTGTGATTATTGAGTGAGGCGGAGGGGAACGGGGGGGTTGGGCGCCCAGAGAGGGTCTCGCTCAGGGAGTAAATCAGTGTAGAACCGCCACTGTACATACACACATACACACATACACACACATACACACACATACACACACATACACACACATACACACACATACACACACATACACACACACACACACATACACACACATACACACATACACACACATACACACACATACACATACACACATACACACATACATACATACATACATACATACATACATACATACATACATACATACATACACACACACACAGTATATATACAGTACAGACCAATTTTTCGGACTGATCTTCATTTCTTAAAGTAATGATGCCACTCATTTTTCTTTACTTAGCTGCTTTTTTCTTGCCATTATACAAATTCAAACTCTTTGAATGAGAAGGTGTGTCCAAACTTTTCATCTGTACTGTATATAAAAACCAGCCTTAGATCCTTGTTTTATTCAAGTCAAAAAGTGCTTCCCTAGCACATATTTTTCTCATTTAGTTTGTTTTCTGATATAGTCTAAGTCCTTATGTCACCGTCTGGGCTGGAAGTATAGACTGAAAGTAGCATCTCTTAACTATTCTGTATAGACTCTTGGGTCTTGCGGGTCAAGCTAGCACCTAAAATAGCCTCAGTCATGAGCTTATTTTGGTGTTATGAGCAAAAACGTGTACACCATACAAATCCTGCTCCACAGGCATCATTTCTGTGAAAGAACATGGGGTCAGGGTAGAGACAAGTCGGGTCAATGCTGCGCTACAAGTACAAATAAACATGCCAGAGATATGGGTGACTACAGGTCGCATACCGCTTCTAGTTCTTCTAGTACGTAACAAGGAGAGTAATAATGCCTACGTACAGTGTAATCTGATATCTCATTATAAAAAGTATGCAGTGGTCCGTGTGTTTTCCCACATAGTGATGCCACAAACAGAATGAGGTCATGTGGGCGCGAAACCAAGCTTAAACAAACTTTGACCTTACAGACGTCTGACTGTTTCAGGTTTTATTTATTTGGTCAGTTTTTTTTTTTTTATCCTTATACCACCATGTAAATGACAATAGTTCTGGCCGCGAGGTTGTTTCCATAGTAACATCTTGCCTGATCAGTTATATAGCAGGCACTGCACAGAAGCAGACTTGAATAGTGAACTGCTCTGTGAGAATATGTTTCATTAGCATTTCGGGAAGGAGTCTCCAGAGTCTGTGATTTGCAACAATCAGAGATAATTTTTTTTTTAAAGTTTTCCTTCACAGGAAAGTCTTGAGAATTTTGATGTTCCACAACATTAATATAACACAAGTGTAATTTTTTACAATATAATATAAAAGAGAAATATAATATAAAAGAAAAATATAATAATTTCCAAACTGCTGTGATATACATAAGAGGAACAAAACACTATTGCTGAATTGCAATTTCTGAAAACCACCCTAAAGCTGTCTACAGATTTATGGACGTCTGGTAGTTGTATATAGATTTCAATATGAAAGTTTTTTATTATAATAGATCTTAGGTATGTGTAAAGAAAAGCTGAAACTTATTACATTAAATAAATCAAATTTATTTTAAAAAAATGGTGAATTTCAGGCCTCTGGGTCTAAACACTTCATATATTGTTAATATTATGTAAAAAATCATAAAGGTGCTACAATAAAAGCAGCAGCTCAGTGTTCTTTTGTGTAAATCTACACTGGAACTGTGCCATAAGTACTCTAGCTGTATCATGTGATTGTTCTATACTAAGAACTGTCATTATGCGCTCTTTTTAGTTAAACTTTATGTTCTGTGGCCTTGGCATTACTTCAGACATTTCCACAAAGTGCCTCCTACTGTATGCTCATGACTGGACATTTGCACTTCAATTCCATCCTATATATATATATTTTTTTTTTATTATTATTATTATTTAAATTATTATTATGTTTACTTGTACATAATATAAATTTTACAACCAAAAGTTGTTTTATATTTTCTATACTGTAATTCATATTTTATATGAATAAAATATTTTATTTGAATATTTTCTTTTCGTACTAAATTTTTATTTCTTCTTCTTCTTCTTCTTCTTATTATTATTATTTCACATTCTTTATTTAAAATGCTCTATTTTTCTTTAAATTTTTAGGTCAAGGGCGGTTGTTAAAACATTTCACTGCATATCATACTGTGTCCTGTATGTGACAAATAAAATTTGAATTTGATTTGAAAAGTATGTTTCATTAGACAGATTCTGATAAGAAGTATTAATTCTGCATGTGGCTTAAACTTTCATGGCATCAACCATTACAACTGATAACATTAACAATACCAGTAACATCACAGTTTAAATCACTGAATGTAAGCTTGGAGAACCCAGGACAGCACATGGCTTCATCCTTGATTTATTTATAGACATCGTTTTTGATGATGCAGGGTTTTAACAATAATTGTGAGAATTCTTAGTCAAATTATAAGAAAGCATGGCTCTGGAATGTTCTGTCTCAGAAGAAATCAAATTTATCCTGCTGCCTCCATCTGTGTCCCAGCCTGAGCGTATGAACAGACGACTATATAAAAAGACAGTCCTGTTCTGAGTCATGACCCATATGGTAGATGAATGTAATATCTGAACTGTATTTGGGCTGACTAGCCGAGCCTGCGTGGGTGTTTGACATAACTTTTGATGCTGGTCCACACAAAGCAGTCTTCTTTCATCCTTCACTCACACTAATAGCGCTGCAACATTAGCACAAGTAAGTACATGTAGTATTGTTTGTCTTTCGCTTGGGTTTTGGCACAATGAAGGATGATGGTACAGAAAAGCTCCAAGTTCGCTTTTAATAATTTACAATGACTTATTACTGTTTCTTTAAACCATATACAAACAGCATGTGTATCAAAGAAAGCTTGTCCACGGGGACATTCACAACTCCATGCATTTTAAATTACATTGACATATTAGTTAATGACAAAAGATTTTTTTTTTAATGACGTTTACTGACATACAGTATAAGCCAGTGGTCCATTGATCTGCTCATCCTTTTACAGTAGATACCATTATCAGACATCATGCTTACTGTCCTGTTGAGCTCCAAAAAGTTTCTTTGGCACCGTGTGAACTGCAATTAGCACTAATAGTGACCCATTAGGGCAAGAATCCCTGTGCCCCATGTTCCCTTTGTGAATGCGTCTGTAGAGCAGAAATAACAAAGTGACCGCTAACAACAGGTCAGTTTAAAAATACAGACATCTATATTATATTTTATAGCAAATATTCAGAATAAAATCTAATACATTTCTGCAAACAAAGGCAAAGTGCAGATGTTGTGTCTATTATTGGACCGTTATTGTAAGATCTATTTCAAAGAGTAAGAGGAAAAAGGGACGCAAGATGCATGTGAAGCACAGTGATCTTGTTTTCTTTGCAGAAACTGAAAGAAGATAAATGTGCCTCAACTTTGCAATGATCATTTTTTTGGGACAGTTTAATGTCTTTTTTGGGGGGGGTTTGTAAACATGAATTTTTGCTGGATATTTTGTTTAATCCTCTGGTGTATGATATTAGCTGTTTCGTGGGTGCACTAAAACCTTTGAGAATGACACAAATATTAAATTTCACAAAGTATGCTGCAACTGTATAGTGTACTGAAATATAATTACAATCATTTCTTAAGTGTCAAATGCTTTCATCGACAATTACATACAGTACAGACCAAAAGTTTGGACACACCTTCTCATTCAAAGAGTTTGAATTTGTATTATGGCAAGAAAAAAGCAGCCAAGTAAAGAAAAACGAGTGGCATCATTACTTTACGAAATGAAGGTCAGTCAGTCCGAAAAATTGGGAAAACTTTAAAAGTACAGTCACAAAAACCATCAAGCGCTACAAAGAAACTGGCTCACATGCGGACCGCCCCAGGAAAGGAAGACCAAGAGTCGCCTCTGCTGCGGAGGAGAAGTTCATCCCAGTCACCAGCCTCAGAAACCGCAGGTTAACAGCAGCTCAGATCAGAGAGCAGGTAAATGCCACACAGAGTTCTAGCAGCAGACACGTCTCTAGAACAACTGTTAAGAGGAGACTGTGTGAATCAGACCTTCATGGTAGAAGATCTGCTAGGAAACCACTGCTAAGGACAGGCAACAAGCAGAAGAGACGCGTTTGGACTAAAGAACACAAGAAAGAACACAATAAAGAAAACTCGCTGAATGAGAAGGGGTGTCCAAACTTTTGGTCTGTACTGTACATTTTATGCGAAGAGTCAATATTTGCAGTGTTGACCCTACTTTAACTAGACCTCTGCAATTTGCTCTGCCAATCTGTCAATCAACTTCTGGGCCACAACCTGACTGACGGCTGCCCATTCTTGCACAAATCAATGCTTACCTGCCCTCTCGAGGATTGTCACAATGGTATTAAGGGGGAGTTATCCATGGCCGTGGACCCGAAATTTTGATGGTTTGTTTCCACTTAGTTATCACTTTTGACTAATGGCAAGATGCTCAATCATGTTGGAAAAAGCATTGTTTGTCACCAAACTGTTCTTGTATGGTTGGGAGAAGTTGCTTTCGGAGGATGTTTTTTTTCCCAGTCAGTATTTATCTCTTATTACTCACAAGGCAATATTTGTGTCATTGTGTCATTATCAAAACTTTTGTCCATGGCCGTATAATATACCAGTTAACTGGTGACAGTATCATGGGAACTCAAGGCTCATCTTTGAATGGGAGGAGCAAAGTCTAGCCCTACTGGTTTGATCCCATAGAAACGCCAATGTAGCACAAATTCCTGAAAAATGTCAATGCAGGCCTCCATAGAAAGGTATCACCCTGTGCATCACAGCCTCAATGTGTGGAATGGAACATACAGGTATACGTGGGATATACAGAGATCCACAGAACAAAAAATGTATACACACTTCAGGAAAAGAAACGTGTATAAATATTTTAATACTAAATGTCTTAGTATATACAGCATATGATATTATTTATATTATGTTAGTATAATGTACAGAATATTATTTCTCTTTTCCTAAAGTGTGTATACATTGTTTTTGCTGACTCTGTATATACATAGTGCATCATGCATTTAAAAAAAGTATCGATATTCTAGATTCATTACATGTAAAGTGCCATTTTGATTAAAGTTTGATAAATACAGCTCACGGTTTATGAAGTTTTTCAAAAATGGGAGAATTTTAAGATCAATCAGAAAAGGATTTCCAATGCAACAAATCTGAAATTGTGTTTAATATACAGTACATACTGTACAGCACACACACACATACTCTGTACCTTTTCATCTCCCAAAGAGTAGCAAAAAAACAGCACTGCATTCATCAAACAATATTATGCTAACGATTCTGATGGACTTCCCTTCATAATTTCCACAGCATTCATATCCATCATAAAACTTCCCCATAGACTGCATCATAATGCTGCAATTTAATTCTTAAATGAGCTTTTAAAGGAAACGAACCCATCACCGTTCAAAAGCATGCCTTTGTGCTAAAAAGACAACACAGCGTTTCATTTCATTTGGATTCAGAACAGCTTAACAGATGTATGCGTATAATATGCCTTCTTTGAAAGGTCACACAGGAAGCCAACTTTTAAGTAATATTAATGATATGCTACATTATGTTTTCAAACATCCCCAATCAAAATTCTCTTTTAGAAAATGTGAGAAGTAGAATAACTGAATAACGTTTTAAATTTCCACTTTAATGTTAAATCACACCATTAAGAGGTGGTGGGGGGGTGGAGGGGGGGGGGGGAGGTTCTACCATCTCTAACCTACTGTACATCAACACTAACTAAAAGGAGGTTTGTTTAAAGAGATGCAAGAACTTTCTTTACAGAAACAAAGCATGCACTCTTCACGCATGAACTCTTTCCAGGTCTCCAACAATTGACGTCTCATTAATGCTCAGAATTATCATAAATAAAAA
Organism: Clarias macrocephalus; assembly: GCA_011419295.1. Taxonomy (NCBI): domain Eukaryota; kingdom Metazoa; phylum Chordata; class Actinopteri; order Siluriformes; family Clariidae; genus Clarias; species Clarias macrocephalus. The sequence continues at coordinate 61,897 of JAAGKR010001032.1, read as the reverse complement.
TTTTTTAATTTCTTTAGTAAAGAATTACTGTCTTTAGCACTGTCATGTTGTAGGACCTCCAGTCAACATTCACACACTATGTGCAATTTAGGAAAGGCTCCAGTGTCTGGGTTCGATTCCTTCCTTGGGGTCTGTACGCATGGAGTTTGCATGTTCTCTTTGTGCTTGGTGGGTTTCCTCTGGGTACTCCAGGTTTCCTCCCACATGCAAATTAGGCTAACTGCCATTCCTAAATTGCACAGTGTGTGTGAATGTGTTAGGACCTCCAGTCAACAATCATAAAAATGGGAATAAACGCAATAGTCACCATCGGCTCCAGACGTTCATGGATGGATGGTACCATTCCTGCTATATATGTTTGAAAAAAACACTTAATTTGATCTCCAAAAAAGTCATCATTTACCTATTTACAAGGTTGTTTTGGTTTGACAGGAATTTTCTGATTAGATCGGAGAAATTTGATATAAAATTTATACTTTTATACTTCTGTGCTACAATATTCATATATACGTACTAAGCCAAAAGATAAAAAAAAAGTCTTGTCATGTAAATGTTGTCAATATAATGTTAATAGCCTACAATCATTAATATGGCAAAGTTTGTCTTTAGGAGGACCTTTTCAACATTTGTAAAAGGAGTGCCAGAGTCAGAGTTTTGTAACAGTCAGCAAGTTGTTCTCGATGGGAAAGTCTTCAGGTCAGATTAATGTAATTAATTAAACTGACATTTACAGACGACTTCAAGCACAGCGCGGTGATGAGACTCTCAGTCGCAGTAAAACATTTTAAAGAAGACCCTACACCCGTGAATGACGATCCCGGCTGAGGTGGCTCGGAGCCCGCCGCAGTCGTTCCCGTGAACATTCAGTGAGAGGAACGTCTGACGCTTGGGAACGGACAGATAACTTTGTCACCAAGTTGCGGAAGAGACGCATCTGTCTGAGGGAACTGTACACACACACTCATACACTAACATCACTTGCACATTATAGCAACTTGGCTTGGAGTTTTGCCTCGTACCATGTACGGTTCTGACCTTACGTTAAGCTATTTCCACTTACAGGAGGTCATTAAAGGAGTTCCTGGGAGGCCAGCGTTTTAGACATGAAGCAGGCAGCCTGATCATGACCGCAAAAACTTTCTACTCATGAAATCTAAGAAGTAGTTAAACATTGGGATAAGTATTAGTGCAGCAGGAGATTATATGGAGAATTTTTTACCACATGGTCTGTTTTTCATGTACAATCAAAAACCCGGGTTTGACTGGAAGGGGAACTTACATGCCTTTCTGACATACAAATCTAAAGCCCACCTATTTTATTAATTCTTACCTTACATGTACTCAGGTATTTTTTTCTTATTTTGTTTGTTGGCACACACAGACACACACCTGAAAATAGTTGAATTTAGCATAATAGGTCGCCTTTAATTATAAATGAATAAAATGTATAATGCATCATCGACTAAATAATTTTAAATTGTAATTGCTGGAAAATTGCTTTGGTTTAAAATGAAACTAATTCTGTTATTTTTCTGGGAATAATTCATGGCGGTTATTGTCCTATAACAGCATGTAGTGTTTTATTCCTTCCATTATTACGAGATAGACATTACGGCATCATTCCTGGAATTCGAATCTAAGGAAGGCGATTTATTATGAGCGTGAGAGAAAGAGAGAGGGGCTCTAGTCTGAAAGTTTGTGTTTTGTCATCAGATGTCCTGAAGGTGAATGATGTAATGGTGCACAGAGCAGGGCGCTGCTAACCATGTGCTAGCTACTCTGGAATTTCATCAGGTAACATGTCGTACTTTTTTTTTTTTTTTTTTTTTTTTTCCTGTCAGACATTAAACACACGCCTAAAAGACCCTGACAGACTGGTACACGCTACATGTTTGTACGTAACGGTCTTTGAGGGGACCTGAGGGACGGTGAGTGTAAATCAGTAGTCGTTAACGCTAGCGTTTGCTCAGTCAGTCAGTCAGTCAGTCAGTCAGTCAGTCAGTCAGTCAGACTCAGTCGCATGACACAGAGCACACCAGTGACAGCTGAAGAACACATTTTTGAATCTAGACTGAGGAGTGACATCAGGGAAGCTATGATGCAAACTGGTGCAAGTCTACCAAATCAGTACCCGTAATTCAGGACGAGACCGCGGAACATATCACAGATATACTGTATGATGTGAGCATGGACTTTGTGACTAGAACCATGTAAAAATAAATAAATAAATAAATAAATAAATAAATAAAAATAAACCAAACATACAAAAAATATCACGGTCTTATTCAAGAATGACTGTTGAGTGTGTGTGGAATAGCTGGTCTCTGACGTGAGAGAGTGTGTGAGGGAATGCTCAAGTGTGTGTGTGTGTGTGTGTGTGTGCCAGGCACTGTGCATTAATCTTGTTCTTCTGTGTAACACCGTGATGGATGTGTCTGAATCAATGGAACTATGGCATTCACAAAATAACATTTTTCCATAAATTACTCCAAAATGGGTGGAAAGAGGGACAAAAAGAAAGTGTGTGCATGTGTGTGTGAGTGATTGAAAGAGAGAGAGAGAGGGGGGGGGGAGTTTATGGGCTATAAAATGAGTTCTGATTCTTGAGGACTGATACCACTGTGCATCTGGTACCATAATTACACCAGATACTTTATGTGGGTTCCTCCTCCTCCTGCCCCCATCAGCGAGCAAGAGAGAGAGAGAGAGAGAGAGAGAGAGAGAGAGAGAGAGAGAGAGAGAGGGAGGAATGCATGGCAAAAGTCCATCCACATCTGTGCAGGTCAGACTCCGCCAAATTGTCTCCAAAAATGGAGCTGAAGAGAAACGCCACAAAACGGCGTTTATTCTGCAAAACAAAGCTTAAATTTAATGATCTCACTGCAATCCTTATAAAATTAAGATCAACATTTGATGTAATTCTAATAATTATTCAAACGCACCACAGAGAAAAAGGTTTTCTCAGTAATACTTTCTATAAGTCTATTTCCAGGCTCTAGCAGGGCTGCGTGCAAAAACAGGTCTATTGAACAGATTAAATCAAAAGGTTAAAGCAATGATCAGGAATGCTAAGCAGACACATAGATGATCTACAAAGAAGACCAGGCTGTGCTGAATTGCTCAGGAGATGAAATGTTTGAATTTTACTCACTCATCATCTATACTGCTGTAGAGGGGGGGCCTGGAGCCTATCCCAGGAGACTAGGGGAACAAGGCTAGACAAAGTGACTATCCATTGCAGGATGCACACACGCATCAGGGAACAGCACTTAGACTAATCTGCATGTCTTTGGAGGAAACCGGAGTGCGCAGAGGAAACCCACCAAGCACGGGGAGAACATGCAAACTCCATGCACACAGAGACCGGAACCGAACCCGGACCCTGGAGGTGCAAGTGCTAACCTCTTGGAACATTTCTTAATAGATTATTCCTATGAGATGCTAATATGGGGGAATGAAAGGCTTGAACCTACGCTATATGGCTAAATGTATGTGGACGCTTGAGTGTCACTTCTCCAAACTTTTGCCGCAAATTTAGAAATCAGACATCATTCAGACATTTGTATCGAATGTCTTTGAATGCATTTACAATTCCTCTTCACTGGACCCAAGAGACCTGTCCAATCATCACAGTGCACCTGGACACAAAGCGAGCTTCATGAAGACATGATTCGACAAGGTTAGTGCGGATTACATCTGACCCCTGACCTCGTTAACGATCTTGTGCCTGAATGAGGCCAAATCCCCACATGGAACTTATTGAGTTTTTGATTTACTGGTTGGTATTTGCATGTTTTAGCCTGGGAAATATCATCTTATGGTCTTAAATGTCAACATTTTCTAATGCTGTATTATCTCATTCATAAAACTAGAGAATTTTCTGAACTGAAATATGTGCACATATGCACAAACTTCAATCCCAAGTACTTATCTGTACTGTATTAAAATCTGGTAACGCCCGAAAGAGTAAAGGAAGAGAATCAGATTTAAAGATTAGATTTACAATTCCCCTGTAACACTCCATCAAACCACAGGGTACATTTGCAGCACAGTGGCTTAGCGCTGTCGCCTTGCACCTCCAGGGTCCGGGTTTGATTCCCGCCTCGGAGTTGTGTGCATGCAGATTAGACTAATCTGCATTTCCAAATTGCTCGTAGTATGTGAATGCCTACCACGGTCGTAAAAAAAAGAAGAAGAAAGAAATTACTATGGTCACCATTAGACTTTACGGCCCCTAGTTGGACTACAGAGGCTCCTAGATAGATAGACAGCCTAAATTCAGCCGGATCTGTTAGCTAAATTTCTTTTTATTAATGTCATTTGTATTGCATGTAATCATCAAAGCTTTATCAGTGCAAAAATCAAAACAACTTTAGACACTCAACTGCTTTGAAGTCACTGTGTTGGTTTAGCTGTTATCACACTTAGTCTTGGGACTGGCAAGGAAACATTGGAAAGTAGCATAAAGAAAGTTTTGTAAAAAATTATTAAAGTTGGTTTAAACTTAAAGAGAGACAGAATATATTATGGGCAGGAAACTCAATTTTGGATCATATTTGGCTGATTTTCAGAATTCAGCTGTTTCCTCTTGCTGCTGCAATTGAAACATATAGAGATTTCCTGTTCTGATGCATTTTTTTTTATTAAAAAAAAAAAAAGCAAAATGAAAATTAGTCTTAAAAATCAAACCATAACCTTCACTCATAAAACAAAACCTCAGCAACACCACTCAACCCAAACATGACATTTCCCAATGAGCTGCAGCTTGTAAGCGGTATTTAAAGACCTGTGTGTGATTGTGAACAGGTGGAACTCATTAGGAGTTCAGCAGCTGTGACGAGAATGTGGGTCAGGTGACTGACCATGTGACATTGTTTGGATTTATTTATTTATTTATTTTGGGAAGTGTAGTTCTTGGTTGTAGTCTCATACTCTGAGAAATCAAATGCAAAACTTGGATAAACAAAAAACAAGCCGTAATAACATTTACAAACATATAATTTACAAGGATAGAATAGGACCTAGTGTACAGTACAGCAGTATATAATATTGTACAATGATGTACAGTTGTTTTAACAGAGCATTGTGTGTTTCTTACTATTTAAGGCATGTATGCAGTATGACTAAACGAGAACCCAAACAGGGTTTTCCTTTGCATTCAATTTAACAGATTAATTTTGAAGTAGTTTATTAGTTTAAATCTCATTCTTTATTCTAAATTCATATGCAACTTGGTGCTTGTAGTATTCTATTCTATAGAATATTCTATTCTACTCTGTACTATTCTATTCACACACAAGTTAGTGCTTGTAATTCCTCAGCAATAAGAACGTCTCATGGCATACTATTGCAAATTACAGTATATAAACTCATATAGACACATATCAATGGAATTTAATTGAATGATATAGGTGTGTAAAAAGTAATACATTACACATCATCACTTTTTAAAAATTCAGTTCTAATACAACTCACTAATTCGAATCATACTTTTTACTATTAGATTGGGAAATCACTGCTTAACTAGGGAATGTTTAGAGTAAGATCCATATATAAATATTACACATATCAGCCATAACTGGTAGTTAACCAGTAAACTGGTCACAGGATCATGTGCACCCAAATCTCTCCCATGCGCGTGGGGATCAAAGGCTATCGCACAGAAAAGCTAAAGCAGCACAGATTTGATGAAAAAAGTCAATGCTGGCCACCATAAAAAGGCACCAGGACACCCAGTGTACCACAGCCTGCTGTGCCAGGCTCTGAGCAGGTAAAGAGCCCAAGACCGCCAACCTGGGCTCCAAACTCCACAGATCCCATGTCCGATCCACGGAGGCCCCACCCCACAACCTACAGCAACCAAAAAATGAATAAATAAAATAACATTCAAGTAGTGATCTGGACTCTGCTGTGACAATAATTCTAATGCTGTCGCTACATACCAATGTTCACATACTGCACACCTTACTTTAAGTTTAATTTATTAATATATGCACCCATTCATTTCAAATTATTCTATTTTTCTCTTCTTTTCTGTTTTGGTTATTAAGAAAAAAAATATTGAAATATGTTTTACACAGATTACTTTTACAGATGTTATACAGATGTTTATGTAAGCTTTTTTGCACTAAACAGACTAATTCCATTTATCATAATCCCAACAGTTGTATTTCATTAATGTTATTTTATTTATTATTTGCATTGATTGCTTAAAAAAAAAAAGGCACTATTCTGAGTGCCTTAAATTGCCCCAAATAAAGTTTTTCTTATTTGAAAAATTTTAAAAGATCCACCGCCACCTATTGAAAGGCCCTACAGCCCGATGGCCCTATATTATATTACTGTATAATATAATATAATATAATATAATATAATATAATATAATATAATATAATATAATATAATATAATATATAGACTGTATTTTTATTTACATTTGATTAACATTTTGTGCAATATACCTCATTAAACACTTCAGTATGTGTACTGTAAACCCACTCAATACAGTCCAATAAAATCTCACGTTAACTCGTGCATGTATTGCAATCTATTCCAGAATGATAAAATACTCTGTAGGACCATCACTGCACTGAGAAAATGTATTTTTCCACACAAGCACAAGGATACATGGTGTAGCGGCTCAAAATAACACTAACGGCATTTGATTCATTTTAGTTTAAGTTTCATACAGAGTGCCATTAATTCTGGGGTCTGCTTCTGAATTTTGCTCAGAAGCAGCACAAGACCATTTTAGGAAGTTGTTGAAAGGACAATTTAGAGGAAATGCTTACATACTGGGTACAATGTAGTGTAATGTGATTTGTTAATATGACTGTGGATTTGGAGCCACAGCTACGGCAAACACTCATTTAGATCCATTCAGGCACTTACTGTACACTGTAATATGAATGTGAATGGTGATATACAGTACAGTATATGGCTCAGTGCTTTAACTCCGATCTGATTCACAGACAATGAAGACTTGGTTAAATGAAGAGGAAAAGACCAAGACAGCAAATCTTTTTCGTTTTTATATAACTGGAACGTGGGAGACGGTTTGAGGAAGCTGCGGTGAACCCGTCACTCTGATGGACGATTAACGCGCTGTGTCGTGGTGTGTTGTGGTGTGTTATGGTGTGCTCGGTGCTTACGCAGGAGCAGGAGGAGAGAGAGAGGAGAGAAGAATGTACTCTCATGTGGAAAGAAAGAACTGGCCCAGAGGGACAAGCCTGCCTGAATTTAGCTGAATTTAGCTCTAACCCTTGCCTCATACCACTGAGAGCACATGTGTGTGTGTGTGTGTGTGTGTGTGTGTGTGTGTTTATTTATGGCATTGCATATTTATAAAAGCGTCGTACTGATGGGTTGTCCAGCCTAACCATGTGAAAACGTGCATGTCTGACCATGCATGTTATGTACTGTATGCGCGTAGTTATGTACAGCAGCTCTGTATGTGTGAGTGTGTGTGTGTGTGTGTCATTGTTAGACGGGGAGGACAATCGTGATCCCCTCATTCCTGTCGATTGGCCTCTTCAGTCTTGTAGATGGAGTCAGGAAAGTACATGCATGCTCTGAGAGGCTTCTGCGCGCACACACACACACACACACACACACACACACACACACACACACACACACACACACACACACACACACACACGCCTCGTTGTCTGAGATGACAAATGAGAGCAGACACGTTCCACCCTGCAAGCGCTCTATCTGTCTCCTGGCATGGTGACACACAGCACACAAAGACAAATAAATAAATATATACTGTGTATGTATGTAAACACACACACACACACACACACACACACACATTAGTGCACCTCTCAGACATGCACACACATTCCCACGGACACTCACCATTTACATACTTACTTCATTTTCTCTATCAGTCTACGTAGTGGTTTACAGCAGCAGGAAGTTGACCGGTGGCGTCTTTATGTCACTGTGATTGATTGGTGAATTGGGCCTCGTTGATTTTGAGCGAGTTTTACCTCTGCAGTGCAAAACAAATCTGGGATCCAACACGTTTTGAAAATGTGTCTCGACTTTCCTGTTTTCCTTGACAGGAAGTGTTATAAGATCTGCTCCACTATGTTTCTAGCTCTAGAGAAATCTGCGATGTAGCCCCTCAAAGGCTGGCATACTCAAAAAACTGAATTTATGCCAAATTTTACAAGGGGTGGTGACAGAATTCCTATTATCATTCTAAAAAAAAAAAAAAAAAAAAGGAAAATATTTGCCCAAATTAAGTCTTTGGACTGTGTTCGTGAACATTGCTTCTTGTTTAAAAATCCGCGGTATAGTTCCACACGATGCCACTAAGGGGTCAAAACCAAAATGGCGCCCTTTGTGTCTTCATGCCAACACGCCATGTCATGCCAACTTTTCCTTCAGAACCAAAAAGACGGCTTCTTTAAAGACGGCTTCTTCGAAGTTTTCAATTGTGTCGCATTAGATAGAGAAGGACTAAGCTCATGACCAATGTTCGTTTTCATTACATTATTTTTTCTTAGCAATAATAAAAATTTTATAACCGTCCCTCGTAAGAGCTGCTGCTGTAATAATTATACTCTCCTGTGTTCATCACAAGACTCATTACTGTACAATCTGTTCTTACTGAACATCATTTGAACATGTTGCAGTAGTCATTTACACAGATTAACTATAACATTAAAACCATTAACATTACCACCAAGGTTTTGGATTCTGCTCGTACCACGTCTGGCATCTAGGGGTGTGGCTCCTGAGCCCTGACCTCTGTTAGTGTGCTGTAGTGTCTGGCACCAGGGTCTTGATCTTATGGGTGCTCTGTGTTGCATGGTTGGGCCTACAGTAAATAGACTTGCTTGTCCAGCATCTGGGGAGTTTGGACGCCAGGTCAGCAGCCCTGGGATCTCACTTGCTGGACCCAATGCGTATTGGGCTCTTATTCCAACAAGAGGGACACGATATGATGATCAAGTGTTCACATGGCTAATATTTATCTATGAAACTAAGGTTTAGACCACTCCTCTCATTCCAATTGAAAATTCATACAGATCATTGGACCATGTCAGATTGTTCCGTTTGAGGTGTTTGCATGATGCATTTTTATTCCGATTGGGCTATTAAGGTCTTCTTGTCCCTTTCTATTGTGTCCAGCATTGACTTTTTTCTGTGATTTACAGACAGTATGTTGCATTTATTTATTTATTATTATTTATTTTTTTTGTAGGATCAAACCAGAAAGGTTGGCGTTTGATCCTCAAATGTATGGGTGAACACTGGGTACCCATGATTCGATCCTAGGTTTACTGGTGTATTGTTGGTTATCAATGTTGTTCATGTCACCAGGCAGTGGTGTTGATGTCTGCATATAATCCCATATCCCTGAAGATGATGGCTTTATTTTTTTAAATCCTCTCAGTGGTTCTCTTTTTGCGGTCTCAGTGTTTTCCATTGCTACAATTAAAGTTTTTTTTTCTTCTATAGCAACTGTATATTTTACTGTATGTTTGATCTCTCAATGTTCATTCTATGCATTGAATCAGCATTTTCAGCAGGTACATGCACAAGACACTTTTGTCCCTGAATCAGTCGGATTTAACAGTTTATTTTAATTAATTTTGGACCAATCATTGGTCATTTGACGTGCAGTGTGAGCAAGGTCTGCTTTTCAATAATTCCACTTGATTACTGAGATCACATTTTGTAGTGCACATGCACATACAAAATGCATATTTTGCTATAAACTGAAGGATTAAACTGACGTAGCTCATCGTCTCTGAGGTGGCCTAGTGACTAACTGTATATACTGTACACACAAACAGAAAACACACACTTGCCAAATCTCATTGCAAAACAGACCGACTCATCCCTTTTCTCATCATGTTACGGTTATCTTGTTTAATTCTAAGTTTTATTTGAATTGTCCATAAAAATAAATAAATAAATAAATAAAACACTTAGGAGTTCAGTTTAAATGTTCGGTGTGAGCCGGAGAGTTGCAGGTTCAAACCTTGAAGGGAGGCTGATTAAAAGTATATAGTGCAAGTTAATACGTTGTACACGATCGATAAAAGTCGCACGGTGTCTGTCCGGCCGAAACCTCCACTTCAAAAGGTATTAATGATCTAATCAGGAAATTAGGAACTTCATTTAAAAATGATTGAACCTAGATTAGATTAAGGTTCTTTCACACCTGCCATTTGGTTTTAACAGAAAAAAGTGCTGGCTGATATACTGCTCATGATGATATGAAAACATAATCATGTATGTTATACAGTAAATAGTGGCACTGGGAATTCTTATTATTAAATATCTTTGTACTGTAGATTGTTTTACTGTGAAGTGTTTAATCTGACAGAATTATAATATACTGTAAATAAGATGGCCAGAATACAGTATTGGTGCAGATTTTATTTAAATTTTTTATGTTATACATTAAGTATAATACAGAAAATGTTGTGACAAAGAAGCTACTTCTAGAATTTATGCAACATGGAAGTGATGAATCTTGATTCCTTAAAAATTTCATGTTGCTAACTTTTTGGAGCCGTTAACAGCTGTTTTGGAGAGATGATTTTATATCTGCCCCCAAAATAGCAATTTTGCATCATTATACTGTTATTCATTATACACACACTGTTTCTATTTATTGTATTTATTTAAGGATTCCCCCCCCCCCCCCCCATAAAAAATCTGTAGTGTCTGTAACCGTGACAAATTCATGTTGCAATATCTTCATATGTTTTTTCATGTAAAATCTAAATTGGCCAAGTTTCATTAAGACCATTAAAAGATTTGAATTTAAAAAAGGTACAGACATTCCACCTAAGTGAGAGACTTTTTAGCGCCAAGAAGTTAAAGTTTACTTTTCTGATAAATCCCATCTTCCGCATTATGGTTACAACCGTTTAGTCTCATCTACAGTATGAATGGTTAGATGCTTCACTCCTATTGTTCTTACTACTTCCTCAGTTGGGGAGTTAATGGATGAGAGCAAAGACTAGAGTTATTCTCAAAGAATTCACCAATCAGGAATGAACACAAAACTACACAACCCTTCCCAAACATCACCTAATGTTACCCAAAATGCATAAGGATCTTTGGATCATGTCAGATTGTTCTGTTTGAGGTGTTTGCATGATGCATTTTTATTTTTAATAATTATTCTTAATATGTAGTGAAATATTACCGCCCATGTTGGCGCTACCACTGCAGAATGCGTCTTTGGCCCGCTTCGGCTGCAACGACACTACAGTACTTTGACGTTGCATTATGTTCTCTAAAGTCTGCCAAAGAATTATTTTATGATGTGCAAGTTTTTGTCAATAACAGCAAAATCAGGCCTAAAACCACACAGTGTAAACTAGGCTATAATATTCCCTACAGTGACAGCTGAGAAATACAGTAGGTGCCTTAGACTAGATGCAGCCTTAGCTCTGAGAATATGATACACATAAATTCCTTGTAGTATTTTGGCTTCTTTAGCTCTGCTTGTACATTTCAGGGTTTCGGTGTATAACTTAATCAACATAAAAGTACTGTGACGAACATTTACACTTCTAAGAGTTGTTGGTTTCAATTGAATCTGATTTAAAGTAATGACAAATATGATCCTGATAGATTCGTGTTCCTGTGCGATCTGAGCATATAAGGTGATTTTATACTTGATGGCGCTCACGCTCACATTTACAACCCGAGAATGCTCATTACATAATGTAGAGTACTACTTCTGGGGAAAAACGTTTTGTCAGCAGTTAGGAATTACACTCTGTGACTTTCCTTTGTCTTTCCTCTGTCTCTTTCTATTTCTCAGCCTATTAGCTCTACAGCCTTTCTTTCTTTTTTTCCTCTCTCTTTTTCCATTGCTTGATCTCTCTCTCTTTCTCTCTCTCTCTCTCTCACACACACACACACACACACACACACTGTCATTCATTGCCAGAGCGGCTCTTAAGCTGCTTGGAATGGCAGCCTATTTGAAAAGCCACACATTTCATACAGCATTTAAATACAATTAGGATTACACTTGTTCAATTATGATAAACAGGAGACTGCATACAGACCCAAGTGGTAATCTGCTGCACTTCCACACTTCACACTGTGTGTGCGTGTGTGTGTGTGTGTGTGTGTGTGTGTGCATTTCAGTAAGTGAATAAAAGTTGTTTAGAAAGTAAACCGTCATTCTGGATTAATCATTTTGTCACCAGTATAAAAAAAAAAATCTTTTTAAAGTGCAGTTGGTACCCAGTCGAAATGAAAACAATTGTAGTTATACTGAATAAAATATATGTTTGTTTTTCATCATGCATCTGCCTTGGTACTGTATTTGGTCAAGCATGTTTAGAATACGCCCATGCCATCAGGAAAGAGAAAATCCACAGATGTGATGACACTCAGGTCATCAGATGACTTAATTTTAGTGCCACATTCTGTAACTTTGCTGAGCCCAGACCATAACACTGCCTCCAGAGGCTTGTACAGTAGGCGCTAGGCTTCATGCGCTTCCCTTCTTACCCAGACAAACACATCCCTCTGGAATAGGGTCAATCTGGGCTCATCAGACCACATGACTTTTTCCATTGATCTAAAGTCCAATCTTTATGCTCCCTAGTAAATTGAAGCCTTTTTTTCTGATTAGTCAAGTGATAAGTAGTTTTCTTATGGCCACACAGCAGTTTAGTTTCAATCCTGGGAGATGAAAATGCCCTTACTTCACTATTAAACGTCCTGTAGCAGTGATCTCTACTATCATTTTCTTTTTTTTTTTTTGTAGCAACTTCAAGCATGCAAGTCATCTCTGATCACAGTCATTCATGTTTATTTATTTATTATTATTATTTTTTACCACATTTCTTCTGCAGAATTGATCATTCATTACTATCCTTAGTATATCCTTATATATATATATATATATTTTTTTTTTTCCATTGATGCAGGTCACTAATTTGACTCTTCTAAACAAAGTGAGATCTTTTTCAGAACCACAGGAACAGTCTTATGACTTATTTAAGAAATAAGAGGCTACTCATCAGTTATGGTTAAAAAAAAAAGTTGCCTGCTTAAACAAATGAATCAGGGCAGTAATGAACCTATTAAAGGTTGTTAAGTTTAAATTAACTCATTAACTAAAGGAAGAACTATTATTTGATATATCCGCCGGCATAAGTATCTTGATACACTTGATATTCGTGCAAGTCAATAAAAAGAGTTTACTATATGCTTGGCTAAATGCCATGTTGGACACAATGTAAAATATGCTAAACTCTTTTTTTTTTTTTTTTACTTTTACTTTTTCTGGTAAAAAAAACTTTCTAGCACAACCTTGACTATAACAAGATTTAGCGGCTATATATGCATCTTTTATTTATTTATTTATTTATTTTTTTTAGGTAAACTGCATCATGAAACAGCCACATGCAAAAAGCAAAACAACACGTCTTGAAATGCAAATCACTTCACTTCTTTCAATCATATGATCAGTGAAGCAAAATAGTGGCCTCCATGAGTGAACTAAATGCATTCAATGGATATCTGGAGAACGTTGAAGTAAAAGAAAAGATGTTTTCACTCCGTTTCTGCCATTGAAGTTACCCCAGCATTCATGGACTACATGTATGTGTTGCTTAATGTTCACGTAACATTCTGTGAAACAGGATATTACATTATGTGGTTTAATTGTTGTGTGAACTCCAGATTATATACTGTACTTAAATCTGCAACATTCTGTTTCACTTCCAAATCACAACTTTTTTTGCTCGATTTGGGCACCATGATGCACATTATGGTAATATTTTCAAAAAGAAATTAAGCAGAGAGAGAATGTTATACCGCGTTCTCCACTGGGATTTCTGAACTTTACTAAAACCTTACGGATAATGCAATACTATGATAAGGGAAACTGCAGTAACTTTGTAATTAAAAGGTTTTGTGTGCAACAAAACTTAACACGTGTTTTTGTACCAAATTACTTTCAGTAAAAACAGAATCAAATCATAAGCTTGCCATTTTTAAAAAATAAAACACAACCATGAAATTATTTATACTAAATTGTATACTTAAATTACCAGAACCTCAACTGCAGGCTAATTTATTCATTGTGACAAAACTATGAGAGGTGGAATTATAGCATTTTGCAAAATCATTCAAAATTCATTCTGATATATATTTTAAAAAAGAAAACATAAAAAAAAACATAATATCTTTCCAATTGTGCTTTGAACTGGCAGAGCCCAAAATATTATGTAAGTAACTTAATGTCTAATTGTCATGTTAGTTTTTTTTGTTTTTTTTTTTTACATGTAAAGTAACTATTTCATTATTATTCTCACTGCTTGTATGTTTTGTGCCTACAACACAAAATAAATTAATAAATAATGCACTACATTGGGGTGGCTAATGTTTTGGCTACAGGTGGCACAGCAGATAGTAATGCTGCCTCACAGCTACAGTACAGGATCCTGATCCAGGTTATTGTCTACGTTAAGTCACTTTCTCTGTAAGCTTTTTTTTTTCCTGCTAAAAACATGTCAGTCGGTGGACTGGACTCCACATACTGCTCTAAGGGTGAGAACGTCGTGTGCGCATAATGCCCTGTGATGGATTGACATGCTTTCCAAGCTATTTTCCAAGCTGATGCCCTGTGTTACTGGGATAGGCTCCAGATCCATCACAGTACTGACTGGGACAAAGCAGGAACTAAAGATGGTTGGTGCAAATTCTACTTAATTTTTAAACGGTGGCTGGGGAGCTATAGTTTCACTCAAAAATGAAAGGGGATTAATCAGAACAATAGCGTTATTTTGCAATATTGTAAAGCCATGTCAAATATTTTAGTATAAACAGAAAGCAGTTAGTTGCGTTTTGTCGCTGGACTTGGATGGGACATGAAATGACTCGAATTAAGCCAGTGATCAAATTGCAGCTCAACACATACACGTACACAAGCATTAGAACGGACCACAGTGGCTGTCCCTGGACGATCACATGCTTGAATGGCGGCGCTATGCACCTGTCACCAGCTCACCACTGATTTCACAACACTCTTGCTCACCACTGTCTCCATAGAAACCATAACAACCTATACTCACAGGGGTATAGGGTGAAGAACACAGTCCCACAAATAATCGCAGACACAAACTCATAGGCACTTATTATTATCTAGCCCTAAAATACTTATTCATATATACAGTATAGTACGTCAATTCTGAGCCTAACTGAACTCAGGACACAGTTTTACAGAGTGACTCATTGACCCTGCTGTATGATTTATGTTCTGCAAGGGGAAATTGCAGTTAATCTTCCGACCTCAGACACGTCAGTGAGCAGTTTCCCCTGGACTCAGTGCCTGGCATGGATGGCATCGCTGTGGCATGGCATAGCAGAGGCGTCTGCGCGAAGAGAGTGTATGTGCTTTTATTTATTACTCCGCCACACTGCACCTGCCATAAACACACCTGTTATAGCCCTGCAAGATCATGTGATCACTGGATAAGGAGCTTATGAGACAAACGTCAAATAAAAGCTTCTTCCTGGAACCTTGTAAAACCTCAGCTTCTGGAAAATGGATCCAGGGTTGTTTGATGGCTGATGCTGTTATATACTGCAAAGCAACTGCATTTCATTGGCTCTGTACGTGGACTTTGAAAAATGACAATAAGATTGAATCTAATCTAATCTTATCATCTAATCTAAAGAGATTTCTCATCCGTGGAAAAAAAAAATCGAGTAGCAAAAACATTTATTTTTTTATTCATTCATCTTCGATACTGTTTATCCTATCCAGGGTCACAAGAAGTCTGGACTCTATCCCAGGAAACTTTAGGCACAATGAAAGGTATGCCCTGGACAGAGTGCCCATTCATCAGAGGGCACACATGCACACACCACACACTCACACTCTCATTCACACACAATTGGCAATTTGGGAACACCTATTAGGTGGAGGTGCAAGCAGTAAGGAGTAAACCACTGTGCAAGCTCCTAACTCAGAGTTGCTGTAATGTGCAAGTAGTGGGACAGTTTTTTGTAAATGTAAATTGGATTTGTTTTACAACTTTATCACACGAAATTTCCCGGTTTGACTTGAACCCCCCCATAAAAATAATAATTTAAAAAACTATATTGATTCTATGCTACCAAAATGTCTTTTTTTTTTTTTTGTACTATTGTTCTAGGTTTTTTGAGACCAGCAAATACCTTTAATTATTAGTTCAGTTCATGATGCAGCACATGACGACAGTGGGAGGGTTTTAAAAATAAATAAATAAATAAATAAAACGAAACAGACAGAGCTCGTCAGTGCGCTTAACCTTGCCGACAGTCAGGGACATTTCAGCTCTGATGGACCATCTTGGGATGTTACTTTTAATTCACCAGATGTCCGCGCAAGGATGTAAGCAATGCCACTTTAGTGTTACTGCTGCTTTTGCATAATTACACAAAGGTGGCGCTGGATGACCTCATGGAAGGAAAAACTTTCCAATGTCTATGCAAAATTAATTGAGGGCTATTGGTAAGGCTAGCATTTGCTCTCTTTTGCAAAAAAAAAAAAAAAATTGATATTAATGTTCAAAGGTATTCAGACATTAAACCTTTAATAATTTCTTCAATGCATTTTAAAGTAACTCAGTTACTTTACAGTGTATGATTATGATTACTAATAATATCAGTCATACCACGCCCTTTATTATATACTGCCTGGCTAAAAAACAAGTCACAGAATAAGATTTAATTTAAATCATCCTTAGCTTTGATTACGGCACACATCGTGTGAGAATGATTCCTCATGCTCCCAGAAACACTCTCTTACAATTTGAGTCCTGGAATATGGCTGTAACATCAGAGAGGAAAAACTCAAGTAACATTCAGGTCATCAGCTGACTTCATCTGACCAACCGAAGCAACCCCAGATCATAACGCTGTCTCCAGAGACTTGTACAGTGGCCACTATGCATTATGAGTGCATCGCTTCATCACTCTGGAATAGGCTCAATCAGACCACATGACCTTTTCCCATTGTTCCAAAGACCTATCAAATTGAAGCCTTTTTCCCGATTAGCCTCACTAACAAGTGGGTTTCTTATGCCCGTGCAGTCCGAGTTCTCGTTTTTAGGCGATTTCCATTGCTCATTTTTCCCCACCACAGAAAGAATAACTTTTATTGGCCAGGCAGTGTACTGTATAAGCACCACTGCTGAAATCTAAACCGGATCGTGTGCAACGTGCCTGTTACTTGCTACGGGAATAGATTTTTCATTAGTTACTGTAGATACCATCACACCGTCTTGCAGCACATTTACAAGAGTAGCAATATTTGCTACCCATTAATGTTCCCTCATTCTCATAAAAAAACAGCACTAACAGCCCACACTTTCCTGTCTCAAATAAGGTCCTTATCACCACGTCCTTCAAAATGAGCCTTCACTCGCCACACTTGCTTTCAGTAAAATGTCTCACGTTAGAGCAGCAGAGGTTTGACAGCGAGCCCGAATGAGCAGGAAGCGACTGAGCTGGAGTGTTCCCCCCCCCCCAGCTCTCACCTTCAGCTGCTCCATGAGCCTTGGCATAATTAGCTGCTTGCTCTCAGTGCAAACAATCAAGATGGCAGATCTGCCACTGTGAATTAGCGCATAACTTTAGCTAACGCTAATCTGCTAGCACAGACGCGCTTAAGATTTCCTTTCCCCGCTCATGTCTTCCGTTAGGGGTTAAGTGTGTTTTAGGTGATAATGCACAGAGGGAAGGATGGAGTGGTTATGAAACTTAAAATAGATTTGGAAACATTAACTAATGCTAACAGCTGTAATGTTAAAGGCTGTACTGGTTTCCTGCTGAAGGTTGAATTTAAAAGGCTGTTGATTTTTTAAAGTAGAATTTTGTGCACAGTTTAATAGTTTTGATCATAACTTTACTTTGAGACAGGTTAGATAAACAGGGATGAACAAATTATAAATTCATTAGCTTTAACATTCTATCCAGTCACAGGTTGTGGCTGCAAGGGAACATAAACTACCTTGGCTAAAATTTGATAGCTAATCTTGCATGGCAAGCTAATTAGCTAGTTAACCGCGTTATCACAGGCACAAATGCATATAGAGATTACTCTGTGTTGCTATATTTATTATTCTTTATTACGAAAGGGTCCAATGCAGCATGATATTTTACACATTACACATTGTTTTTCTGATTCCATAAAGATTCAATTTATCAGTAGGCATAAATGTATCTAGCTAGTGAAGCTGGTGTTTGCGGTGCAGCAGGCAGTGCGATGCACAATAAATAATGTATGCTATGGTAAAGGGGCCATTAACCACATTTTGATTACATTTCTTTCTAATATATATATATACACACAGTATATTAACCAGTCCATCCAGTCTGATCACACATTAAAGGCAATGCAGCACAAACCACAGGAAAAAATGTCAAATGTAAAAAGGTAGCCATGATATTAAGGCACAAGAACACGCAGTGCATCACAGCCTACCACGCACAGAGGCAAAGAGCCCAAGGCTTCCGGCCCGGTCTCCAAATTCCCCAAATCCCAATCCGATGAGCACTCATGGGGTGAACCAGACAAACAATTCCAATCCACAGAATCCGCAACCCCACAACCACAGCACCCGAAGGATCGCCTGCCAATGTCTTCGTGCCACAATCCCAACAAGTTCAAGAGAAACCCTTTTCATTTCATCATTTGTATAATTTCCACCAAGCTACCATTGTCATAACAAATTGTAAAATGAAGGTCAGCTTGCTAACAAATACAATTCCTTGCAAAAATATTTACCCCTTTAGAATTTGAAACATGTTCTTTGAATAATTCTCTTCTTACCAGGTCACTGGCATTGCTGGATGTCCTCCTGTACCACCTCATAGCCGTGCTATAGCCGTGTCTTTTTTTTTGTTTT
>JAAGKR010001032.1:0-42973 GCA_011419295.1 Clarias macrocephalus | reverse complement strand
ACATTAAAGGCAATGCAGCACAAACCACAGGAAAAAATGTCAAATGTAAAAAGGTAGCCATGATATTAAGGCACAAGAACACGCAGTGCATCACAGCCTACCACGCACAGAGGCAAAGAGCCCAAGGCTTCCGGCCCGGTCTCCAAATTCCCCAAATCCCAATCCGATGAGCACTCATGGGGTGAACCAGACAAACAATTCCAATCCACAGAATCCGCAACCCCACAACCACAGCACCCGAAGGATCGCCTGCCAATGTCTTCGTGCCACAATCCCAACAAGTTCAAGAGAAACCCTTTTCATTTCATCATTTGTATAATTTCCACCAAGCTACCATTGTCATAACAAATTGTAAAATGAAGGTCAGCTTGCTAACAAATACAATTCCTTGCAAAAATATTTACCCCTTTAGAATTTGAAACATGTTCTTTGAATAATTCTCTTCTTACCAGGTCACTGGCATTGCTGGATGTCCTCCTGTACCACCTCATAGCCGTGCTATAGCCGTGTCTTTTTTTTTGTTTTAGTTTTTTTTCAATGCTGCTCCATGATATCCCAAAGTTTGGCACTTGTTTTCCAACCAAACCCAACTTATACTTCTCCAGAACTTCCAGAATGGTTTGTTTAGGTATTTCGATCACCAAGCTCTGGGCTTTTAAAGAATCAGGCGCATTTCTTTTTAAAAGCTCTTAGCACTTTGATTACACACAGCTGATGACCATTAGACTTTGCTACTGATTGCACTAAACTCATTTTTTATTTATGTCATTATTTTTGAAAATAAGTTTGAAAATAAGTTTGCAAATTATAGGGATTTCAATATTACAGTATGGCTATTTTGTATAGAGTCATGACATTTAATCCCAATTAAGTCAATCTCATTTTTCATTTTCAAGTTGTAACAATGCAAAATGTACCGTATAAAAGCTAAAGGGGTGAATATTTTTGGAAGGCACCACAACAACATGTCTTATGTGAATTCTATAATTAAAAAAAAAACACCATGTTTTAAGCAGTTTAATTAATATTTTGACACAATACATTCTTACATCTGCCAGAACTTAAATAGTTACTGTGATATTGACCAGAAGCATATTTAAAGAATTCTGCTCTCCGTCTCAGCGCATCTATAATGTATGGACACAATCTTTTGGTGCAGTGAGAAGAACAGAAAGTAGGCAGACTTTTAAGTACTTGGCTTGTGGGCACAGTGCCTCCTAGTTAATCTCCGGCGAGCATACTTCTTTAATGCCATAATTTCTTTAACCAAGATGAAAAACTGTGGCTTTCTGAATGCTAATGGTTTTTCTTTGTTTAATTCCCTGGCTCCAGCTACCCTGTATGCCACACCATACTTCGCCCAGACATTGTAGTAGAGATCTGTGTTGGACCTGATCCTCTGCTATTGTTCCTTAAAAGATTTTCTTTTTTGATTTTTTTTTTTCTTTTTGCATGTTAATAATCCATTTATTGAATCCTTGTCATACTGGAACCCCAAATTATGGTTTTGCAGACTTACAATCCAGTCTGCAAAGTTTGAATCAGTAGCTCTGCCCCCCCCCCCCACCCCTATTTTTAACGCTTCATTTAGACTGTGTTTCCATATAAATCATAGATTTAATAAACAGTGAATGAGCATGATAATTAAAATGCACATAATTACGCAGAAGCTTTTTTGAGGTCTATGACAAATCAGTGCTGTCGGGTTTCCGAGCACTTCATCCTTTTTGTCTGGGGTTTAATTTGCCACTTTTTCCCGCTGCTGCATGAGAATCTATGCACCGCTACGCCCCACATCATTAGCAATGTAGAACCGTTTGACGGCTACAAGCTGGAAAGGAAAAAACAGCTGAGAGTTACTTTATACAGTGTATGACGTAGGCTTTTTAATCCAGTACTCATGAAGTAGGTTAATCAAATCAGCACCCACTTAAGAGTGCCGCGGTCATGCTGATTTGCGAACGGAAACGCCAAAAATTCTTCCTCAGAGGCGCCAGATAGTTTCTTACAGCTGGCTTTTTACTGAGAATAGAACAGAGTATTGAACAATGTCTGTGTTGAAATTACAGGG
The DNA here is from genome assembly GCA_011419295.1 of Clarias macrocephalus. Lineage (NCBI taxonomy): Eukaryota > Metazoa > Chordata > Actinopteri > Siluriformes > Clariidae > Clarias > Clarias macrocephalus. The sequence continues at coordinate 40,902 of JAAGKR010001032.1, read as the reverse complement.
TATTATTAGCTGCGGTTTGAAGAAATGTTCTGTAAGGTCATGTAATGAGAAAAGAGGGTGAAAAAGCTTACGCTAAAGACCTTTTTATGGGCAGTTAGGCTAAACTGTACTGTACGCTGCCTGGCCAGAACAATAAAGTTGCCATTTCGAGAGTGTCATCAAACAAAGGCCACATTAAATTGACTGGAATTGGGTTAAGAATCCAACTGGGTCCAGTGCATTATTAAAAAAATAAAAGGACAGTGCTAACCCGTCAACTGTCAACACAGAAGAAGAAACAATTCCAAGAAAAAATATTGTGATGATTGAAAGTACATGAAGTACATGAGAGTATTCCCATACGCACAATGTGACAAGAACTCACACGACTGGCACTAAACATCTGTGTGTCCATAAGAAAACCACTTGTTTGGGAGACTAATTAGATAAAGGTTTCAATCTGCTCAGGAGCATAAAAATTGGATTTTGGATCAATGGAAAAAGGTCATATGATCTGATGAGTCCAGATTGACCGTATTCCAGAGGGATGTGGGCATCAGAGTAAAAAAAAAAAGGGAAGCGCATGAAGAGATGCAGCCAACATGTCGTGTCCACTGTACAAGAATCTCTAGGCAGTGTTATGATCTGGGGTTAAGTTGGTCAGTTGGTCAGGTCTAGACTCAGCAACGTTATGTGGCAATAAAATGAAGTCAGCTGACGACCTGAATGTACTGACCAGATTATGCCTTTTTTTTTTTTTTTTTCCTGGTGGCATGGGTATATTTCAGGACCACATTGTGAAACAGTGTTTCTAGGTTTCTCAAAGCTAAAAGTGGTTGAACCATAAATGCACAGTACTGTGCAAGAGTCTTGAGCCTGCTAGAAACAATGTTCCATAATTTGAGTCCTGGAATATGCTCTTGCCATCAGAAAAAATAAATATTTATGGTCATTCATAATCCAGGCTTCCTCAATTATTATTATTATTTTTGGCAATTATTTTTAATCCACTTTTTTGTTTATTAAACCACAAATTTAACCTCTGAATTACTCAAGCATAAAAATTATCAGATGATCCGGACTGTTGATGCTGAATGCTGAGTGGCTGGAACAGATGAGAGAGGAAATGAGGTTGCTGCTGATGTTGTTACATAAACAACCAATTTTGAAATTGTGTCTTTAGACACTACAGTTATAATTTAAAATGAATCTACATCATTTTATGTCATTTAATACGAAGTGCACAGTACTGTAATCTACTCCTTAACTCTTACAGGAGTCTCCTTCAAAACACATCCTGCAAATAGATCAGCTGCATATACAGCTCTATGTAAGGAATAAAACGTAACATGGATTGTCGTTACTGTAAAATAAATGATCAACATTGTTGTTGTGTAAGTTGCTAGAATATTTTTCAATAACCTAACCAAAGCGTTTTTTATTTCCCGATTACCTCAGCACATTGCCAACAATTCAATTTCATTTCATTTATTAGTGAACGACACACGCTTTCATTCATTTATAATTACATTTTGGTGGCTTAATCAGTTAAGAGAGTTCACCCCCAGGGTTAGGGGTTTGTTTCTTGCCCCTGCTCTGTGTGCCTGAAGTTTGCATGTTCTCCCGGGTATTTCGGTTTCCCCCATTGTCCACAGATATGCAAAGCAGGCTGACTGATGTTTCCAAATTGCCTGTAGGGTGTGTGTGATTTGGTGTGTGTGAGTATGTGCTTGTGCCCTGCCATGAGTTGGCACTCCATCCAGGATGTACCCGCCCTGTGCGCTAAGTTTCCTGGCATAGGCTCCAAGCCTCCAGCGACCCTACACAGGATAAGAAGCATCAATAATGGATGGATAGTTTATGACATTTATGGCACAGGGCATCGCAGGACTGATTCGGTTATAGTACGCGGTATTGACATTCCTTGAAAGAGAAATCTTGGAAAGAAAAATCTGAAAACTTTGCTCTTGTGTAAACCTTATTGACTTTTACAAAGAAAGTGAGCATTTTCTAACTGAAGGCTTCATCTTATCAACAATATGTTTTTAATGTGTGTGTGATGTACAGTATTAGAAAGAGTGCATTAATACACACCTGCTATTTGAATCAACATGTGATTGGTATCTGATTCAAGAATTCGACAGCAGCGATGCTTAAACAAGAATAAGCACAATACTGTACTGGTGTTTTGTCTTTCGCACCATTTAATATCAAGTCATGATTGCAATACATCATTTATTGCCTCGTGTAAATGATTTGTCGCAAACATCTACATCGATGAGGAAATCGATGAGGATTCTGACTACGCCCAGAATACACACTGTCACAGGGATCATTTCTATCGCCACCTTCTGATATACAGTATCAGTATCAGGGCTTGGTGTGAAAATGATGAAGCATCTATTAAGCAGCTACTGTACTGTATGTCTCTCTCAGTTCAATGCACTTTTTGTGAAAGCGTACACTAGGTTTTAGCAGGAGATACACAAAAGCACATACTGTAGGTTGGAGTATTTGGAGTATTCGGGACGGGAATCTCTAAGACTCTTACTATTTGATTAATTCGTTCATCTTCAGTGAATGGTTTATCCTGGTCGGAGGGACGGTGCCCATCATCCTCGGAGGAGGAAATACAGCTTGGATGGGATGCCAGTCAATTACACAGCGCCATTCACACACTGGGAACGTGTTAAATCAGCCAATCCACTTTGCTTCTCTGACTAATCCCCTCCTTACTCAGTCACTGGATTTTGGTTGACAGCCTCCTCAAGGCAGATTCTCTATGTGCCATAGTCTTTCTATTTTTAAAATAATGGATTTAACGATGCTTCTTGGGATGTTGAAAGTTTGAGATAAACGGTGAATAATACTTTTTCAAAACTTTGTCCTAGACTTGTTTTATTTTTACCTAGGTCTTGATTGGGCTGGTTTTTAGGCTTGTAATAAAATAAAATAAATAAAAAATTTCAGAAATCATGAGACGCTTTAATTGCACACTAGTCAACACCGTTAACGTTATTATGTGCTTTCTTATAAGGATTAGTTGCAGTTAAACTAACTTTTCGCATGGTTTCACAATAATGAGGGTTATTAGGGCATCGGTGGCTCAGTGGTAGGATTCTCATCTCCCATGCCGAAGGCTTGGGTTCGATTCCCAGCAAATGCTCTAAATCTAGCCACTGGATGCAGGGCACCCTTAGTCTTGGCCCCAAGCCTGGATAAAAATGTCAGTGTTGCGTCAGGAAGGACATCCGGTATAAAACCAGTGCCAAGTCAAACGGTGGATAGGATGGTCTGCTGTGGTGACGGCTTTAACAGGAGCAGCCAAAAGAACAAGGCGTGATTATTCATGCAATGACCGATTTCACGTTTTAGATTTGTAAATCAGTTTCACTTAAATATGTACTGTAGGTGGTTTTGTGCAGATCCTTGACAAATACAGGATTTTAAAACCCCTATTGAAACCCATCGTTTCTTGAGGAACAGTTCTCCAGGCTTCATGAAGGACTTTTTGGTGTTTATTTTCAGTCCAGTCCCTGTACCTGAGCAGATTCAGAGGATTTTTTTTTTTTTTTTTTTTTTGTGACCTATGAATCATTCGAGTATAAAAAAAAAAACATCTAACTTAAGGCATGACCCAGTGAGGAACAGGTGCAGATGATGATGACAGATGATCAGGATGGTGATCAGTATACTGGTGATGCTGAGCGCTGAACAGACGAGAGGGGAAATGAGGTCGCTGCTGAGGTGTTACATAAACAACCAGTTTTGAAATTGTATCTTTAGGCATTTTGTAAAAAAAAAAAAGTTCATCATGTTTTATCTACATTTTCTTTTCTTTTAATATGAACAAATGAGGGCTTTTGCAAATAAGTCTGTAGCTCCAAATACGTCCATTTTCTATTGCAGACTGTTGCACATTCTGTAGAATGCAGAAAAAATCAAGAGGGTGAATACTTGTGAATGAGGTGGTCTGGGAAAACCTGACAGATGTTGCTCTGGACGATGTCTGCTGTAGCAAACTTTTAAAACTCGTCTCGTCTTTCCGTAGATAAGGGTTCTGTAGATAAGGGTTCTGTAGATAAGGGTTCCGTAGATAAGGGTTCCGTAGCTAAGGGTTCCGTAGATAAGGGTTCTGTAGATAAGGGTTCCGTAGATAAGGGTTCTGTAGATAAGGGTTCCATAGATAAGGGTTCCGTAGATAAGGGTTCCATAGATAAGGGTTCTGTAGATAAGGGTTCTGTAGATAAGGGTTCTGTAGATAAGGGTCTTCAAAGTCAGTTGTACAGTAGGTGCTGAAATCAGCCTGATATAAAAACAGTATTTATAGTAAATAAAAAACCAAACTGTGTTGGCGTCTTTCAGTGGAATCCGAGTCTTTAAATGTGTTTCTCTTTTGGAGAGGTTAAATTACAGATGTTTGCTAATCACAGAAAATATACTGTCTAAACTTGGCCTTGGGAAGAATCATATGAACTCGTTTGAAGTTTATTTGTCATTAGTGATGTTCGGTGTTGCTGTCATTTTTCATGAGCTGAACATTATAATTTTTTTAAAAGTGTAAAATTCTGTTGTTTTGCGCATTAGAGTAGAACGTTACAACAGCAAATTCTAACCCTGCATCTAAGAATTGATTATTTTTCCATCCCTGTGGGAAACATATGCTGTGTTTAGTGAGCATCACTGGTAGGCCTGCTGTGGAGAGAGAGAGAGAGAGAGAGAGAGAGAGACCTGCAGGAGCGTCTTAACCATCTGAGCACCGCTGCCACCTAGTGCCCCGACATCAAAGTAGCTCGAGCTTGAGTCGATTGAAATCCTCTCTGCGTTTTCTCCCTTGTCAGAATCACTAATTACATGTTGTATCGCCTGTCGCGAGCCCTACATTGAGTTGCACTGATGATCACATTAGTCTTAGTAATCAGTCTCTTCCTGGACGGCGCTGAAAGGCAGTGCGAACAGCTTCGCGCTCCCCCCCCGAGAGCATTAAGGTACCACGGAACCCTGGCAGCCCATTCGGCTTCTCCCTCTGCCTAATCAAAGCCATTCATCCTCCACCGACAGCAGGGTCTACACCGAGAGTGATTGTTTAGTATGCTTTCGACAAGACAGATAATTCCCTCCTGTCACGGAGATCCAAGATTCAAGCGCCGCAGTCATCACCTGATGGAACAGACCATAAACGCTGGATGGATCCAAAGGGGTTCATGGTGACAAATGAAGGCCCTGTCCTCATTTCTGCAGCTTCAGTGATCCATTACAGGCTTCTTATAAAGAAGGATTTTACTGCCATTAACCAGTGCAGTGGTGACAAAGCACTTTTTGGCTAGTTGAACGAGGCTCTGTTTAAGTTAGGGGAGAGGAGGATTCCTGCAGAGATCCGATCTCCAGACTGGGCTGAGCTGCAGGGGTTGTTCTTTAAATTTCCCCATCCCACGGGTAATGCGTCAGGGGTTTGATAAGGTGAAAAAAAAAAAGAAAAAAAAAAGGAAAAGAGGTACATTGCAAGGCTTTATTAGAAAACCCTCAATCTCCTGGAGGCGGTGTCTGAAGCCTCCGTGCTCGCACAGGGTCATGCTTTTACTTCAACGCTGACGAGAGCCTGTGGTGTAGGGAACATTGGTCTCTGGGAAAAGACAAAACATCCGCTGGGTTCTAGTCTCTTAGTCGAGATCTGTAGTAGGAGGTACAAAATTGGACCTTTATTTTTTTATGTTGACGACGTGGCCTGTGAATCGAAGCAATTTTACATCCATAGTGTATAGTGCATATCATACGTTCATACTGTATACACAGTAAAATCACAAAAACAACCTGAATCAGATGTAGATTGCGATCCCTAATGAAGAATAAGAAAAAGGTCATCGCTCCAACAAATGGGGCTGTTAATAAGAGTCCTGGGGTGAACACAGTGATAGTGTTTATGATTAAAGCAGCAGTCTATAGTAGATCTATTGTGGCAATATGTCACTATAAGAATATAACATTATATTGTGAAATGAGTTTTTTTTGCACATTATATATAATATTTAGATTCATACAGTGCAATGAAAAAGGTATTTGCCCCCCCCCCCTCTTTTCTTTTTTCTTTGCATATTTGTCACTTGAATGTTTGAGATCATCAAACTAATTTTAATATTATAACTCGTGTAAATACAAAATGCAATCTTTAAATAATAATTTCATTTATTCAGGGAAAAAAATAACTGGTTGTGCCACCCTTGGGGTGACAACTGCAATCAAGTGCTAGCGATTACTGGTAATAAGTCTTTCGCTGTGGAGGAATTTTGGCCCCCTCTTCCATTGGGTTGAGTATCGTTACTTCGATACTTGAAAAATAAAAGCCACAAAAAATGGTTGATAACATTAAAGAACAGTTTTTTATTGGAAAAAAAAAAAAGTGTGATTACTGCATGTACGGGCTTATCGAAAGGTCAAACATTAGTTAGTTTTGTAATATTGGAGCATTTTCTCAGTTGTGAAATGTTTTTCCACATGCGGTGAGGGCCATGATGATGCTGCTCACATCTCTTTCAAAAGAACCAGAGGACAAATATTCAATCGATGACTGACTGTGGAATTTAATTGGTACTGAAGTGAGGCACTGAAATCTGCGTTCTGATACGGTTCTACTACATACTGTACTGGTTGTATGGAGAATTGTTTTATTTCAGGCACATTGGAGATTTTTTTTTTTTTTTCCGGCCTGTTCAAGGATCTCAGTTGGATTTAAGTCAGGACTTTGACTACGCCACTCCAAAATCTTCATTTTGTTTCTTTTGAGCCATCATTAATATTCCAATTTTACAGTGCAGTAAATAATACAATATTAACATAATTCAACATTTTTAGTCATTAACTAAAAGTAATATTAAAAACATTCAATGTTTTCTCAGTTTAATTTAACACAACACGACTATTATGTTGAATATTTCTTATATATTTCTTTCCAAACTTTCTGCCCATCTCATGATCAATACCACATATCACGAAAAACAAACAAAGAAACAAACAAAAAAAAACATGTTCAGGTATCATGATGTGATCATTTTGCCAAATTGCTCATTATAAATTAGAGCTAAATGACTTTTAATAAACTTTTTTTGAAGGGTGGTATGATGTTGCAGCAGGCGGGTGATGTTGCCACATCACAACTAAAGTGACCCTGATCTGAACTTAAGCCTGGTTTCCTTCCACTTCACAAAAATATATTACAGAAGATGAATGAATCGAAAACATTTTGAAACGTAAAAACTATGAAAGCTTTTAGGAAATTCTAAAAGTGTGAGAGGGACAGTAATACATATGGGAATAAAATTAAATAAGGTTGGAGGCTTATCCTGCATATCGAATCCTGTTTAACATCTTGAACGCAGCTCAACCTCTTATTAGGAGGTTAAATGGGGCTAATCCTGGTTTCTGCCCTTGAACTAGGCAATAAGCGAAAAGAGGTCTGTTGAGGATTTATTTATATAGACATGTCATGCTGGCACAGCGGTTACACCAATAAAGGCCGAGTATTAAATTAAATAAGGAAGAAAGGAAAATAGAAACCAGCCTCAGACTTAGTAATTGACTTTATATAGTTTGCTTTACAAAATTTAACTATATACCGTACACAATTTCCTCCCACAATGATATCAACTTAAATGTGACTTTCATTCAGTGACAGTACAAACTAGATGTACAGTATTTACAGCTCGGGTAATCATACAGTGGACACGGAAAATGAAAAACATAAGAACACAAGAGCAACCACTCTGTCATACACACACACATACACACACACTACAGCCGCTACAGTTAAAGAGGTAGCTTCCATGGTTAGACGATGCATCCCATTTCTTGATTATACAAATAATTTACAACACTCACAGACAAACGTAAAGGACAGAATCACAGCTGAAACACTCAAACATCTGGAATTTGTTAGCGACATTAAATGCTACCTCATTTTAAGAGATTACTTTAAACATCAGCTGGTGGAAGCTTATTTGACTAAGACTGCGAAACAAATTCAAATTAGCTCGGATGCAAATTTAAAAAACAAACAAACAAACAAACAAACAAAAACCGCTGAAGGCAGTCGTTCTGCAGGAGGGAAAAGTGAAAGTGAGGTGGAAACATTTCTGTTCATCGACTGTGTGTGACTTCTCGATATACATACTGTAAGCTTAAAAGAAAAAACAGCTTAAAATTGCAGGGTGAAAACATACAAATGAATTCCATATACAGGTTTGTTGTTTGGACCAGTTAGTGGTGGAAGAACGTACAGTAAATATGTGGATTATGGTAATTACACCGGTATAAAAAAATCTTTTTGGGGATAGAGTGAGGAAATGTCATGCCATCTGACACACATCAAAATTGCTCATATTCATGGTGACCTTAGGCTCATAGGCTCTTGATTTGAATAGAATAAATAAATAAACTCTTCATGTACAGTACAAGTGAGGGTGAGTCAAAAATGATCCGCACTCTGGTTGTATTAAAACACCCGTTGGCTGCACGGTCTTATCAGAGCTTTCCGTTCAAGGCTACTGTCTCTCCAGTCACTGCTGTGCAGGTGTGAACCACGAAAAATATCAAAGGTCAACCACTCACTCACTCACTCATCATCTATACCACTTTATCCTGTATTCAGGGTCACGGGGGACCTGGAGCCTATCCCAGGAGACTTCGGGCACAAGGCGGGGTACACCCTGGACAGGGTGCCAATCCATCGCAGGACACACACACATACACACACTATGGGCAATTTGGGAACGACAATTAGCCTAACCTACATGTCTTTGGACTGTGGGAGGAAACCGGAGTACCCGGAGGAAACCCACCAAGCACGGGGAGAACATGCAAACTCCATCCACACAGAAATGGGAATCGAGCCTGGACACTGGAGGTGCAAGGCGACAGTGCTAACCACAACACCACCGTGCCGCCCAAAGGTCAACCAACAGCTCGAAAAAATGTATGCTTAAAGTTTTCTTGTATTCTCCAGGGCCAGTATTGGATGATTAACAGGAGAAAGGTTCAACAATCAACAGTGCTCGTTACAGTGAGACGCTTATTGAAGAGCTGAAGCCTAAACTTTAAATGCATTAAATGCAGAGGACTGCTATCCATATCCCACACTGGACGTTCGTTTTGAGGTGTTAAAGCTTCCTCCCTATAGTCCTGATCTCGCTCCATCGGACTTCCCCTGAAAGCAGCCCTACGAGGATGAAGATTCACTTCTGATGAATCGCATTTGTTGCTCGCAGCTCAGCCTAAAACTTTTTTTTTTTTTTTAAATAAGGGAATACCAAAACTTGTTGATAGATAGACAAGGTGGCATTGAAAAGCAAGGAGATTACATCAAAAAATTATGTATTTACAGTATATAAATTCTACAGCCAGAGTGCGGATCATTTTTAACGCACCCTCAGAGTTCGTGGGTGATTTACAAATAACGTAATAACAACATGAAATTTTTATTTTAAATTGTAAATGGGTAGCGGGGGCGAGGAGTTTGGATTAAAACAGCTTCCAGGAGGGAGGAACTGTAACTTAAGATGGCATTGTTAGTTGAATAAGTCAAGGCTGTGGATTATAACAGATGGTAGAGCATTAAAAACAGAAAGAAATCGGATGTGCTTATAATCAATATTGATCATGATGATATGGTTTAAGAAAATTTTCTTTACTACACATTGCTTATTTAACATTTATGGAAGGAGTCGTCAGTGTCAGTGCTGTTTCTAAGTCGTGTCTTATTAACTGCAACAGAGTGCTGATAAGAGAACGAGATCTCTGGTTATAGCTGCTAGATTTTAAATGGCAATTTCTTCTCGGTGTTCAACAACATTAAACATAAAACATGAATAGAAATGGTTCAAATTGTGTAATTGTAAATAATACAATGTATTTTTTATTAAAATGACATCAGATGAAAGAAATAAAACACTTCTAGGCATGCGCTATTGGAAAATCCATCATTTAGGCTTTGATAGTTTTTCAATAACTGCACACCCTGTCATGCTGTATTCCTCATCTTACTCATAATAAGAAATCGTGACATACGGGATGCATTATGATTTGCTACTCCGTATTTACTAGACATACATACACACCTGATTAAACGTGATATTTTTTTTAGTAAATCAGAGCCTGAGTTTCTAAATGATGACAGAATGACACTAAAGAACTTATAACACAAAGGTCCAAGCATGTTTCATATACAGTACCATAACCTCTGGACTATTTACATCAATCTATAATCGAAACAACTTTACAAAACATTTCTGTTTATAAATTAGGGCGCCGTGTGTATGATCAAGCCGCTGCTACTGTCGAAACGACGGAGCGGCAAACAGAACTGGAGCTCACGTCTCATCTTTCGTGCCTTCAAACCACTATTTCACGCCGAAGGCTTCTGCACGGCGCTGAACAGTGTGAGGGAATGGCTCCTGGCCAGTGCTAAATATTAGCAGAATTTCCAGGAAAAGAGGCAGTAAAAAATAGACTTGCTCTTTCAAAGTTTCTGTTACGTTACATTCCCCTTGACTAACACACACACACACACACACACACACACACACACACACAAATGCAGCTACATGGGAAAAAAAAGATCCCACACTTCCGTCTCACACACTGAGGTCAACGAAACAAGGAATGGCAACGCTGAAGAACAAAATCAAGACGAAAATATTCTCGACTTGGAGACGTGTATCCCTGCTGAGCAAAAACTGAAGTCGTGTCCTGTCGAAGAGTGAGGGGCGGGCGAGGGCGCGCGGATTCCGTTCTTTAAGGATTAAAGAAGTTATTTAGCTTGTTGCAGCCATGCGGACACAAATAAAATGCGAAGAGAAGCGAGTCGAGTCCTGCTGAAATTTGGCTCAGTGAGTCTTTTACGGATCGTCAGTTTCCCTTGTAATTTACCGACGAGGTGTCAACATCGTTTCACGTGCGACTACGCACGCGCACACACCCACTGATGAGTCTGGAGAGAGAGAGAGAGAAAAAAAAAAAGTGCTTCCAGACCAGTCGAATGTCTCTGGCTTCAGGGTGTGTCTCAAATCACCCACTGCATAATGTGCTTTAGTGTGTGCCTTGTGAGCAGACACTCTGAAGTGAATGAGCAGAGGTGTGAATGTGTGAGTGTGTGTGTTTATAGTGACTCATTCTCAGTCTTTAATTCCAGGCACGTTGTAAGAGTAATGAACTAAAGGTAAACCACGACTCTGGCAGAAACACGCACGTCCGCAGGCCTGCGCCTGCTCCGAGCTGTCCGAGACAAACGAGTCTCCCTCGTCTGCATATTCTGAGTGCGTGGACAGAGTGCCGCAGTCTGCCCAGTCGCCCTCGGGGCGCGAGCACAGAACCTCGCCTGCTGTCAGCGCCGGGCAACTGTGCCACTTTACTAAATGCTTGCATGTGCAGGAGGAAGATGAGGAGGCAGATGATGAAGATGCCCTGGCTAGAAGAGCTGCCTCGCAACGTTCGCACATGCCACATTCGTAGCCCAGTTCGCTGGAAACGCCGACCTCACTTGTCCCGGTGATGCCCGTTGAACTGGTCCCGATGGCTTTCCCACCTCTCCCGAGTCTGATCCGCCCCCTTAGGCGGAGCCAGTCATGCCGGAAGGCTGGGCTGAAGCAGACGTACAGCACCGGGTTTAGGCAAGCAGACAGAGGAAAGAAGATCAGCGTAACTGATTTGGCCATGTCTGGGCTTCCGGCTGCGCTACCCATTCCTGTGAGCAGTGGGGCGAAGGAGAACGCTGCCACGGGGCAGAAAAAGATGCAGTTCGTAAAAATAAGCCATGCGACGTGCCGTACGGAACCTGCCTGCTCTGGATCGGCAAGCTGCGCTCGGCCCAGCCCACAGTAAAGCCTTGTGTATATCATGGCGCTCAACAGGTATGCAAGAGTGTTCAGCAGCACTAGTGCCACCGTGACACCCAGCTCAGGTGTCAAACCTCCAGAGAAGGGTAGGCACAGCGGGGAACCCTCTACTGCTCCTTGATACAAACTTAAAAATGCCACCCCAGCTGCCAATACGCCCAGAAGTCCTGCAGCTAGTCCAAATTTCCTTCTTTGTCCCCTCCGGTCACAGCTCCTCAGCGCTCCGGCTTTACCCATCAGCGCCTGGACAGCCAGGCTGCGCTCCACAGCGGCCAGAGGCAACACCAGAACGGCCCACTCGGACGAGAACACGGCCAGCACACTGAGTGCCTGGCACCCAGCACTTGTCTCCCACCACACGCCATAGGATGCGAATGAGCCCCATGTGGCAGCATCCAAGACTACCAGTGCAGTCACGTAGAGTCCTGTCAGCAGGTTAGAGGACGCTAGGACGGACACAAGTAGGCGAGTGGGTGACAGCGAGCAGCTGCGTGGAGAAAGTGTGGCAGCCAGGACGAGGATGTTAAACAGGAGAGCCACCAGGCAGATGAACCATATAGTCAGTCGAATCATCCAGCTGCCAAGTAGGTGGGCACACGGTTTAAATGCTCCTGAGAGAGAAAGAGAAAGAAAGAGAAACAAAGCAAAGCTCCATGTTAGCTATGGCTCAGTGAACTAAACCCGAACAACTATGGAACATGGTATGAAACTTCAGGCCACAAGGCTATGCTTTACAAGTTGTGGTTGGTATCTGGTACAATGGTTTGTGTCGAAATCAAAGCCTGATGTGACCTTCCAGCGGATTTTTAGTGCTGGATCATAAAACCCTGCATAAATATGTCATTTTACCCTTCTGCTAAAACACAAACTATTACCTTTCACGTAAACATAAAGACTTAAAATAGCAGCGATCCACAACCACCGGGCTACGGACCTGTACGGGGCCATGGATGATTTGGTACCGTGCCGCACACACGGAATTTAAATATGTATATATATTTATTTTATGTCCGTTTCAATGACGATCAGATTTTCAGATCTCATCCGCTTCCGTCTCTACCTCTTTCCCACACTTCTCTCTGTATCGGTTTTGAAGCTTGACAAAATGACGCTAATGAATGTTACAAGCTGACTGCCTAAAACGAGTAAAAAACTAACATCTCTGGAACACTTCTTTGGAAAAAGGTACTGTAAAATACCCAAATGTTGAGGCAGCAGATCAGACTCTGAGATTGATAATCAAAAAAATCAATACCTAAATTATGGGTTTATTACTACAGGTTATTCACATGCTCTGTGGCAACTTCTACTGCTACTTCTACTTCGATTGCCACAAAAGCCCTGAAAACCATGCTCATATTTTCAACAACTGAAATTATGAAGCAGGCTGGACATTAGGAATACACTTCAGGTGCGACTGTCTACCATCCCATCACTCCCAGATGGAAAAACGAGCTCAGGGCTCCTACTGATTCTGCGTTATGGTGTTTTGTAGTTATTATGCATTTTATTATGCTTTGTTACGAGCACGATGCCCAGCCCGTGGAAAATTGCCTCACATAAAACTGGCCTGTGGTGCGAAAAGGTTGCACATCACTGGTTTATAGTATTATATGTTATGTTAACTACCGTTTTTTATTAGAGTCAACTAGATTTCCAGTCAACCAAAAGATGGGCAGCACATTAGCACTGTTCATGACAACGGATTAATGTAGATTATTAATATCTGTATATGATATTAAGATTGAATGTAATTTTTACATTTAGGTGTGTGTGTGTCTGTAAACCTTTGGAAAAACATTACTCTCACTCAAATTATGTCCCTGTGAACACAACCTAAAGGTCAGTTGAGGTGAAAGTAAGCACATCATATGTCAAAGGAAAAAAAACTGCAGCGGTCACATTTTTATAGCGTTTATAGTCAGGGCCATAATATGAACCGCATGCAATCAATCACATTGGATGTTTGTGCTGCGAGTTGATTTTCAGCCACCAGTGGTCCAACGTGTTTGTGACACAGTTTCATCAAGATTGAATTGTGGCTGTTTTTCTGGAAGCCCAATTTAGAGTTCATTGCCATCATCCCACAGGGGTACATGGGGCAGATGAAAGTATGTGCAACGCTGGGCCATCACTCATTTTTTTTTTTTAACCAAGCTGTTAAAGAGTTATATTAGGTCTTGCTCCAATTTTTAAATGCCATTTTAAGATTCGTCTTATTCTTTCACCCGCATTTCATTTCACTCGGCATAATTCCTTGGTATAAAAGAAATAATTTTGTCTGACAGTGGTTTTATTGGATAAATGTTTTTTTTCTGCTAGAGAGAGGTCAAAAAGGGTGAAAAAAGAGCTTGTACTGTCAAAATCTAGCAAAATTCTCTAAACTTTTTAAACACTAACAAAGACGTTATAACTTTGAAATTTCTTTCTGCATAATAATTATTCATGGCCATCATTTACTGTAAGTTGGTCAGAATTGTTTGAGTTTGTTAGGATTATTTGACATTACCCTTTTGAGTTGCTTAGTCATACAAAACTTTCAGAATTTCCTATTGAGGAGTCGCCACACAACTTGGCACAGGTTCTAACCAGATGCCCTTCCCGCCGCAACTCCATCATTTATTCCGAGCTTGGGACTGGAACTGCATCCAGTAGCTGGAGTTTGGGTACTGAGTCACCAATGCCAGAGTCATAGTGGACTTAATAAGGAATATTTTCATTGATCAGGATGTTTTACATTGACCATAAGGGCAGTGGTGGCTCAGAGGGCTAAGGCACTGAGTTATTGATCAGAAGATCAGCAGTTGGATGCCCAGCTCCACCAGGTTGCTGCTGTAGGGCCCTTGAGCAAGGCCCTTAACCCTATCTGCTCCAGGGGCGCTGTATCAAGGCCGACCCTGCGCTCTGACCACAGTTGCACTGGGATATGAGAGGAAAGAATTTCACTGTACTGTAATGTTGATGTGACAAATAAAGGCTTGGTTTAACTTAACTTAATCATTTATCTTTGTCATAATTGTTTGAGTTGCTCAGTTATTCTTGATCTGGTTAGGATTCTTTGAGCTGATTAGTCATACTTGAGCTAATCAGGATTATTTGAATGGATCAGTATAATTTGAATTAATCCTTATTATTTGAGTTGTTCAGTCACACTTATGTTGATCAGGATTATTCAAGTTGCTCATAATTATTATGAGTTGACCCTAATTATTTGAGTTGACCATAATGATTTGAGTTTTTAGGTCATACTGAGTTGATCAAAATTATTTGTGTTTATCATGATTGAATGAGGTCAACCTCATATAGATTTAAACATCGTTATTTAGTTTGATCATGATTATTTGAGCTGACACTAATTATTTGAGTTCATGAAGATTAACATTATTTTTGGATTACTGATCACGAAAGTCATATTTTAATCATATTCTTAGTCACAGTGAATAAATTAAATTAGTTTAAACTATTAATTATTTTTCCTGTCTTCATCCATAGATTTAATATTGTGTGTCTGTTAAACTAATTCATAAGCATAAATTTATATACGACTTTGGGTTATACATAATATATACAAAGTAATATTTGAACATGTGCACATAGTATTGCTAAATGTACTCTCTTTTTTTTTAACATTTACATATTTTATCATTATAGACATTACAGTATAAACATTTATTTGTGTTTTCTTTACGTCTGAACGACCTTTTCCATGGACTGATTTTTGACATGTAATTAATGAGAAACAATGATGAATAACGTGTAATGAAAAATAATAAAAATGTACAAAAATACAAAATTAATTCATGTTCCCTTTTGTGTCTGTGCGTCCTGTCCTAGCTCTCATTATTGCTCTCTTATTACATTATTTATAAACTGTACCTTAGGTGACATATAATTAGCATACAAGCTCACAGGCTGAAAAAAAACAAGATCAATATTAGTGTTGAATAGATGTTCGCTTGGTAAATTACTTTAGAGTCTGTGTACTGACCTGGGGAAGGAGCACAATGCATAAGCAGGAGGGGCCTCTCCATCTCCTCATCCACACCTACACACACACACACACACACACACACACACACACACAAACACAATTTTAAAGCCCTCGCAGACACATTCTGAAATGTAAACATAACTTTCTGTCATTCAGAAGGACAAATCTGTCCATTGCACACATGAGGCGCTGAGGCATTTAATCAGGAATAAAAAGAGATAAAAGTAATGGTTCGGATCTGAAGTGTGTCGTACCGATGCCTTTCCTCTTGTCCTCTCTTTCAAGGGAAGTCAGTTCGCCATCACAGGCAATGAAAGCACAGCACTGATATGCATATGGAACTGATATAGACCTACAGAGAGAGAGAAAGAGAGGGAGAGAGAGACAATTAGGACTGACCTTAGCCTGAAGTTTAAATATTGAAATTGTCCTTCTACGTGTATCGCTGGTGTAATAAAAGCTAACCTCTGATGAAGGTAAAATTATCAACACATTATTCAAAGTAACTGAAGTGGGGCGCTGAAGAGCCCTAGATGACCTGCAATCAGTCACGGTCATTTGGCTCGGCTCACCTGAGCTTGGGAAGGCCGACGGCGCTCAGGCTGCTCCTCATGTCCGCGTTGCCTGTCAGTTTAAGCTGGTTTAGGGCGTTTAATCCAGCTGTAGGTACGCTGGCTAAAAGATTCATGCTCAGATCCCTGGGCAAAGCAAACACATCCTTATAATCATGTACACTCACATGTTTACATAAAAAAAAAATTGCTTCATAAATAATAAAGGTTTTATTTTAGTACTGCAGGGTGTTGCAAAAATCTCCAGACATAGGGGAGGTAATTTGTTTAGCAAAGCATCTCGTAAAATATTTCATACTGTAGTGTCACAATCGAAACTCATTTGAAGTGCAGTTACATGCACCAGATGTTCATCATGACTGTACCTTGATAAATTTTTTTATGTTATTTGCCGCGTGCCTCTAATTTTAGTTTGGCACTACAGTAAGTGAGAGAAGGTTTTGGACTCACAGGCTGGTCAAGGCACTGAGAGAGTGGAAAGCATCAGGATGGATGAACTTCAGCTCGTTCCTGCTCAGGTCTCTAAGAAAAGTTAAATGAACAGCATGACATTAGGACTTATACCTTGAAATACATTTAATCCACTTAATCACTGAGCAGACTCTCTTTACTCAAAGTGATTTTGATATTCATAAACACATACAAACAGTTAAATACAATCCAAGTCTAAGCAACGGCTGTACCAGGAAACTGTTGTGCAACATAACTTGTTTGTGCAACGTTGGCATGTTGCTTAGTTGTTTTTACTGTTGGTAAAAAATTTCACGGTCGCAAATAAACGTACAGTAAGTAGGCGGAGAGGTTCGGCATGGAGCGTGACATTTAAAATCTACCAGTGCTGCGGTCTCTTCAAATCCTTTTATTTCCAGGTTTTTCGGTCCAAAAGTGCCAGTTGGTGCTTAGGCAACAGTTTTGCAAGATGTCTTCACCTCTCTTAATGTAGACTCAAGGCCAAAGTGTCATTTTTCCTTTTCTCCATTTCTTAATACATGTTTTTTGGCTTTGCACTTATGCACTGCTTATGTGTACTCACTTAAACCTACAGGCTGAAAGATCGAAAACTGAAAGATTAACTTTTTTTGAATGCATCTCAACCATATGTAAATCTACTGGGATAAAAGTTTCCATTATCAATGCGACCCAGGAACATTACAATCATTTTAACATGAGTTAAATAACAAGCATGCTGGCTCTTGGATGCATATGGCCACATCACATTAGTACTGTGAACATGTTCATACTCCGCGGACGGCGCTTATCGGACAGCATTGAATGACTGTCGCTACCCTGGCCGGAAACTCTTAGATGGAGCCATTGCACATCACTGAATTCCCAAAGTGCAAATATTTCCCATCAGGCTGTGCTTCTACAGTAGTGTGTACACATACTGTAGCATTCTGCTCTGTCTTGTGGCTAATGTCTTGTGATCAGATCACTTGAGATGGATGTTAATACCTGGCGTGAACGGGGCCTTAAAGTATAACCATTCTGCTCCATTATAGAACTCTATAACCACTTAAATAAGGAGCATGACATTACAGTAGGTGCATTTACTGTACATGGACCCTAATATTTCAGTAATAATGGGAATAATCATTCTCATGGAAATATCGCAATCAGAAGAGTCAAACCTGATCCCATTCAATCGAATTGAAAATTTGATCAAAAATTTGGTTCCTCCTTTGATAATCTGGGAGGGAATTTTTACTTCCATTCCCAACTGGTAAACTTCATGAGAACATCTCTCTCCCATCAGCTGCTCTGACTGGCTCGACATTTCATGCACATCATAGGTGACCAATCATAGATTAGACTAAATTCTTGTAACCAATCATAACGCACAAAAAGGAATTTATCAGAAAAGATAAAATCAGAGAGAAAAAAAATTTTTTTTCTTCTTTTGCAGAAGATTAAACGCTTCACAGGAGACGTCAAACAAGTTATATTCTGATTAAATGCTCTGAGCATGTAAGCACACATCTTATCAGATCAGCATAAGCATTTAAGCTGTTAAACCTCATTAAAGAAATATTGTCCATGTAAACATAGCCGTTATTTATATATGATTTAATCTCACTAGCGAGACTTTTCACCATCTTTGGGCAGACTGCTTTTAACTGCTGTGCTTGATGCAGCGTTTTCAGTGAGAGATGGAATTACAGCCTAGAAAAAATTACAGGATGACCCAAAAAAAACCTTATTCCGAATCGCTTTAGTGAAATATATTTACAGTTACTTTAAGTTGAGATGTGAAATCATGCTATAGTGAGAAAACCTCAGTTTTGGCGAGAATTCACAGCAACATCTGGATGGTTTTGCCAAACCACCAAACATACATGCTTCTGTACTTCCACCAAACACTAACACAGCTGATTAAATTACTTTTTGTAAAAAAATAAATAAATAAAATAAAATAAAATAAATAAATAATAATAATCAAAAATGTAAATAAATAAATAATTGTTGTGGCTACTAAATATGAATTGGACATAATACAATTAATAGAATCTAACAAATCTAATTAAATACTAGAATCTGTCATCATTAAATAAGTAAAATGTGCATGCCAAAAAATAATACAGTAATTCTCACACATTCTGTATATTGCTTATCCTGTACATGGGCGCAAGAACCTGGAGTCTATTTTAGAACTTGGGGAACGAAGCAGAGTACACCCTGGATGGGGTGCCGATCCATCGCAGGGCACACAAGCACACAGACCCATGCCCACACACTCACTCACACTACTGGCAATTTGGAAACACCGATTAGCCTAGCCTGCATGTTTTTTAACTGGGGGAGGAAACTGGAGTACCTGAGGAAACCCACCAAGCCAAGGTAAGAACATGTAAACTCCACGCACACAGACCCGGAGGTGGAACTCGAACCCTCTACCTTGGAGTGCGAGGCCACGATGCTAATCACTGCGCTACCATGCGGCCTGATCATAATTCTTAAAAACTCAAAAAAATTATAAAGACAATACTAGAGTCCTACAACAGCAGGTTGATTCATCCTCATCTGAGCCAGATTCCACCTACACACTCGTATGTATTATGTTCATTTTCGAGTAATTATCACGAAAAATCTGGCTCAACATGAGGATTGGATAGAGTGCTACTCCTCAGCAGAACTCGACACATTAGTCACTAAGCTGTGAGTCGTTCGAGTCAAAGAAACAAAAACAAGCGTCACGAAGCTGAGGAGCTCGTCCTGCCCGCGAATATTCAGAGAAATGTTCCTTTGAAAGATAATTACAGAATGCGAAGGTTTGTCAGGCCATGGAAGGTGTCTTGCTCGATCTGCTGGATGTGGTTCTGCTGTAGGGTTCTGCACAGACAGACAGACAGACAGACAGTCAGTCAGACAGACAGATAAATTATGCTGTTTATCAAAACTCCTTTAATTAAAAAAAGAGAAAGTTGAGAACGAGAGAGATGCTCACATGTCCTGAAGACTCACACAGCCCTGGAAGGAAGGCAGTTTTTCAATCTCGTTGTAGGAAAGATCCCTGTTAGAAAGACACACACACAGAGTTTATAGTGTCAGAATTAATCTCTCTCGTATTATACACAATTACACACAGTTCATGTGTCAGCTTAAACATTGCATAAAAAAACTAAAACAAAAAAAACAGTAGAGCATGTGTCTCTCTTGTGTGTGTCTCTGTGTGTGTGTGTGTGTGTGTGTGTGTGTGTGTGTGTGTGTGTGTGTGTGTGTGTGTGTGTGTAGGTGCCTAGCTTTGCCTGTAGCTCCTCAGGGAGATCATTAGACCTGAGATTTTAACCGTCTTACAGCAGAACACACTACACACTGCCCATTAGAGTGACTTTCCCTAACAGTGTGTGTGTGTGTGTGTGTGTGTGTGTGTGTGTGTGTGTGTGTGTGTGTGTGTGTGTGTGCAAATATGAAGATTTTCAACTGAACACACAAGCAGAGGGTTTGATTACACATTTGACATACACAGTGCCTTCCAGGCTGATGGGATCTGTGTTAGACATCCAGTGAGTTGTATTTTCTTTATTTGTTTAGTTTTGGTTATTTTTAGGCAAGTGGATTTTATTCCTTCTTTCCTTTTTTTTTCTCCCTGAGGGTAATTTTGGTCATGAGGGTTTTATTTTCCTCTCAGTGAAACCCCATCATTCTCAACGGTAATGAAATGAACCCAGTGGGCACAGGTAGGGCTGCAGGACGCCTTCAGGACGCATTAAAGCCCTAACAACCAACTGATTTACTAAAGTCCTCATACTAAAGTCGTCTTTAGGGAGTCTTCATGGAGTAATTAGCAATAGCTTATTTTCTGAAGACTAAACAGTCTTGAGTTTTACAGACTTTCTAATAAAACCTGGAGATGACGTGGATGCTCTCGGCAGCTCTGTTCCGTCTTGATATAAATCTGCAAGCTTAAAAAAAATATTAATGATACATCATTTTAAAATATCATGATGAAAACTTTGAATCAATTCTCAAATCTATTCGATTTCATTCATTTACGACATGCCCAGAGTGACTTTTGTTTAATCTTGTTTGTACATCTTGCTGGGGGTTTGAACATGTGACCTTCTCCTCAGCAGTCCAACATCTTAACCACTGAGCTACCCCTGCGTCTATCACATACCGTATTCTTCAGATATTCCACTAATAATAACCTGGTCCGGGTCGCTATCCGACACTTGCGAGTGTACCACAAAAACATGCTCATAAAGCAATTGCTGATGCGAATGGTCAGAGAAGAACAACCAGCTCAAGCAGATAAGCGTCTCAGAAGCAACAAGCTGTCAATTCTTAAGGTGGATGAGCTACAACAGCAGAAGACCACATCAGGTTCTACTTTTATCATGTCACAGTGGACACAGATTCCCTCCAACTGTACAAAGACGAAGCATAATGTTCTGGTGTTTTTCAAAGTTTAGTTTTTGTTAAGCTGTATCATGAGCTGAAATCTTTGCTTTTTTTAAATTTTTTTTATCTTCTATACTTATCATAGAAGTGACTATAGTACATATCAGGGTTTCATTTTACAACCTTTTCTTTGTCTGATTCAAGCTTGAAGACAAGTTAAACATACAGTAAGAAGTGTTTAAATGGTTCCTATTATCCATGGTAATGTCCATATTAGACTAATAATCAGAATAATAATAATAGCCTAAATCAAATAAATATAAACATATAACATATAAACACCTCAATCCGAGCAGTCTAACCTGATCCGACCAAATCGGAATGAATTTCCAGTCGGATTAAGAGGGATGGTGAACACTTTTAATAATCTGTTCAATACGATTAATGAATCATCATTAGCCAATCATAAACGAGACTGAATTCATGCGACCAATCCGGACACAGAAGGCGGGATCTGTCTGGAAAAATATATGGAAAAGCCTATGCTGAAGAAAAACCTACTCCTGCTTCTTTTAAATTTCTGTCAGATTAACCGCTTCACAGTAAGCACAGGTCAAAAAAAAAAAAGTTACATTCTGATTAAAAGTCTTAAACGCATCAGCGTCCATGTAAATCTTTCTGAATGATTTCAGTCGGCTTAAAGAAATATTGTCCAGGTGAAAGTAGCGGAGCTTTCCAGTAATCCTGGGGCACCTCGGTAATTTCTCTTCTCTTCTTCCTCGTAATAAAATCAGATTCCGCAGTGTCGTCTGCAGTGTTTTAAAAACCTAATCAGTGGTTTGGCGTCTGTTAGGCTGTTCTAGTGAACTCCTGAAATGATCTTCCTGCTGTGCTCGTTGCATAAATATGCGTATAGCTAAATGCATACTGCGTCTCGGATGAAATAAGTCGAACATGATAGCTCGAAAATATTGTATTCTTAAATAAAATTGCTCAAATGAATGTTATAATGACTTGAAGTCTGTGCAGAATCTTTAACAAGGTTTTTTTGTTTTGGAAAGCTTCAAACGGATTAGCAGGCAGTTAAGGGCATGATTGAATAAAAATTGGAACAGTGACTTGGCCCGAGTAGTCTTTCTTCCTGATTGTGGACTTGGCAGTGTGTTCTGCGGTGTCGGGTTACTGTATCGCTTAATGAGTGCTGAAGAGTTTTGTAGAATGATCGCCTCATATTCTCATATCGTGTACTTTTTAAGGACAGTTATTCTTATGTTATGTTTCAATGTCAGGTGCCATCTCTTGGTTGAAGAATGGTTGTAATTATCATCCCTTTCTTATTAATATTCACAGAAAGAAAACATTATTAGTTTTTTAATGCAAGCTGACATGAAGTGGAGTCACTTTTACTACCCTAATGCTAATTATTTTCTAATGCAACTAAATCATGTCCTGAACTGTTTCAGTCACTTTTGATTTATTTACAACTGCATTTAATGTGATATATAGAGTGAAACCTCTTCTCTATATGAAACTGTTATCGCTAGCAAATCGTTGAGTTATGAGAAAGGAGGCGGGACAAAGTCTCTTTGGCTCACGCTGCATCCCCACAGCACCCCGTCGTTGATTCACTTCTTATAAGAACTCGCCTCCAAGCATGTCATTCCTCACATAGCCATTATGTGTCACTACTGAGTCATGTTTAATTACACACCTCTGCGATCTGACTGACACGTTTATATGTTTTCTGTTCTGTCTTTTTCTGTGAGTGATAATCACTGGATCAGTGTGTCTGTAATTGGTTCTCTTGTTGTGTCACTGTATGTCACTGAAGTCCATGATTGTGTAAATCAGTTTGTTAACAATTGTAACAGAAGAGCGTGACAGGAAGAAGCCTAGTGTATGGACATACATAAAGCGCGCACACACACACACACACACACACACACACACACACACACACACACACACACACACACATACAAATAATGTGGGATTGTAATGCTCACAAAGTCCGAAGAACAGCGAGGTCCTCACATAGATCTGCAGGTACGGCTCTGATCTTGGTGCCTGTTATAGTGCTGGAGGACAGACAGAGAGAGAGAGAGAGAGAGAGAGAGAGAGAGAGAAGGGAAAAAAAACCCACTCAAACTCTGACACTTTTATATTAAACACTGAGCTGCATGATATAGTGAATTTGCTGACAGACTTCCTTTAATACCGTAACGTAATCACATAAGTTAGTATATAGTGAATACACACTAAGCCCTGCCTTGTCTGATCAGTTATTTATAATTTTTTTTTAATAATCAATACCAAAACCCTATCCATTTCTGACCTCTGATTGGCTGGTGCTAGACTGAGAATAAAATTAAGTGTGCTAAAAAGTTACCTATTCAGCTACATTGAAACATCTGCAAGAATAAACTCTTCTCAGAACCAGCCTGATTACAAATAATAAATGCGTCTCTCGTTTATTATTTTTATATCGCGCTGTCTGTCTGGGTACATGTTCGAGTGAAAAACTCACAGGCTCTCGAGATTCCCTGTTCCACTCAGACTTGGGAAGTCCTGTATCATAGTTGCACCACGCAGCATCCTAACACAAACACACACACATTATTGTTTAAAAGAACTGTGATATACAGTAAAATAGTCACCTGATCATTGTAAAAGCTGTATAATTTACTCAAGCGAACAGTAAATACACTAAGAGGCAAACCTACAGTATGTTACCACCTGTAGGGGTTTTTGAACATTCCAGATTTATTCCCCTTCCCTTTTATAATAAGCTCCACACATCTTGTTGGGCTTTACACTGATCATTCGGCCACAAGAGCGTTACTGAGGTCAGGCAGTGATGTTAGATGAGGAGGATATCTGGGCTGCAGTCGATGATCCAGTTCATCTCGTACACGTTCAGTTAGGGCTCTGTGAATGACGTTTACGTTCTTCCAGTGCAATCTTAACACATGATGTCTTCACGGAGCTCACTTTGTGCTGGAACAGGTTCGGGCCTTTTAGTTCCAGTCAATGGAAAACTTAAAGCTAGAACATACTAAGACTTTTTATAAAAGTGTGGAAGACAGACACATGGGTGTGATGGTCAAGTGTCCACATACGTTTACGACATTTGGCAGACACCCTTATCCGGAATTACTTTTTTGTGACAGAATGACATTTTTTATCACACCTTAGCAGTTGAGGGTTAAACTGGGCCTCGCTCAAGGGCCCAACAGAAGCAACTTGGAGATAGTGGTGGTGTTTGAACTTGGGCCCTTCTGAACAGTAGTCCAATGCCTCAACCACAGCGCGGAGCTACTCCTACACATACTTTTAGCTGTGTTGTGTAATAAAGTAACTAAACTGCAAAATGATGATAAAGGAAAATATCAAGTTAAATTTCTCTCTTTATCAGAGGCTGTAAACAAACAAAAGCTACAAAAACGTCTTTTTGATCATCTTTTGATTTCTTTTTTTCTTCTCATTAATAAAATGAAAAGTAAACAGAACGTTTGCCATATTGTGTCTTACTTCATAATGTCACTTAGCGGATATTAACTTCTTGTTCGCAGAACAGTTGTATAAAAGTGACATCACTTTCACATGTTGCATATTGCTTTTTAATACTAATAATTAATCAAGATCATATGGCCAATTAGAATTAATAATTCAACAGTAATCAACAGTAGGTGCAGCCTTGATTAGATGACTATATAATAACAGAGACAGATCTACGAATAATTGCAATCAAGAACAAAAATATAACAATTAGAACTGACCTTCATGTATAAAGAATGTGATTTTAATTTATTTATTAGCAATTTTATTATCTACTTATGTATTTCACAACCTGGATTAGTCACTGTGATCACTGGAAGATTTATAACTGTATAAACTGCAGATTATTGAGATTAAGGATTAATTTTCGGAATATTTCTTGTTAGTGCTGGGAGAGAGACACAGTGCACGATCTTCAGTGAAATGCAGTCAAACTCACAGAGAGTGCAGGTCTGATAGGTTCTGGAAAGCCGACCTTCCCACGAAGGAGAGAGGGTTGTCATAGAGATGACTGCGCGCACACACACACACACACACACACACACACACACACACACACACACACACACACACAGAAACATTATATGAAAATTCAAGCGCTGTTGCTCTTCAGACCAGTCAAGAATAAAAAATTGTGTGAATAAAATATTTATTTTTCTAGCACTGTGCACATGCATTTATGTGTGTGAGAGAGTATAATAAAGCTGTGTTATAATGCACTCACATGGTGCGTAGCAGTGGATTCTTATAGAAAGCTCCTTCAGGTATGACAGCGATATTATTACTGTGAAATCCGCTGTAGAAAAAACCCACAAAATTAATGAATGTCACTTCATATTTTTTCATTAATCCTTAATCCTTTACAGGGTGGTGATGAGTCTTGCAGCAATGCTGAGTCTTACCACAAGATGGCACTCTGATTCAAAACTGACAACTAACACTGAATCCTGTACTGTCTGTTAAGCAACTTAACTTCTGCAAGAACAATAGTTTTATATTTTTCCACTGAAAAATATATGGGTTTGTAATAAAAACTACCCAAAGTGTTTCTAATAGATATTAAAATAAATGGCTAAATTGTTACCAAGTATTATTTTGCAGCATTTATGGGTGTCTTGAGTGAAACTAAATATGGATTTTATACAAAAAAAAAAACCATATAATGACACATATAGAGATTTCTGAAAAGTGGATATGTTTATTTTATGTTGATGGAAAAACAATTTTATCCCGAAAAGCTGTTTTTTTTTTCTCATGAAGGAATTTTGGAAAATTATAATAAAGGAATAATAATACGTTTTTTTTTTAAAGGTTCAAAAAGTTTGTTAAACTTTGTAAAGATTCAAAAAAGCACACATCCAATCTTTCCCATAGAGTCTGTAACTGTTAAAAGCTGTTAAATAATGTTATAAATAGATCCTGTGATGTCTGCAATATCTTAAAAAGATGCACTGATAATTTATTATGATATCTATATTAGACTCTGATGTGGAACAGCACTAACTGAATACTTGTGCACACAATTTTAAAATAATAAAAAAAAACCTTCTTATTGTATTCTATGTATCATACTGCATTTTATCTAGACTGCCATTCAAAACACACTAATTTATTATTACTTTGACTTAAGCCAAAATATATAAAAAAAATGTAAACATAAACATATTTTCATTTAAATCACTTAAAATTTAGTTTTTTATATTAAAAAAATTTAAGTTTATATAAAAAAAGATTTAAACTTGGCATGAATAATGCTATAAAAAGATCACTAATACTGAAATGACAATAGAAATAAACAGAAAAAAATATTCAGATTTTATGAAATATAATAAAAGTGTCAGTAACATAAAAATGCTTTATGATTCTGATGAAATTCAGAATTGTGTAAAATGGGAAGGAGAGTGCATTATTTTAGTAATCAGTAAGACGTATCAAATATGTTTTCCCAGGAGTGGACACATCGAGTCAGAAAATCTCTTCTCATTAGCTGATTATTTCGATCAAATTGTAAAAGCAGGAAAAATTTACTGCAGATGTGCAGGGATAGGTTCAAGAATATATATATATATATATATATATATACACACACACACATATATATATATATATAATTTAAAAAAACTACAGTCTCCTTTGGTTTCTGCATGATTGACAGGCTGTGAAAAGGTGGGCGGGGCTCATGCACCTGGCCTGAGTAAACTCACACCTGGTGCGCACTTCGATTTAGTTTCTTTTGTCTCTCGTCAGGGGGAAGTGGAGAAAAGGTGCTTGCTTTTGATCTGTGAGGTAATGGGTCCAACCCCTCGCTCTATATGTCTGAACAAAGAGAGAGAGAGAGAGAGAGAAGGAAGAAAGTAGAACGAGAGAGGAAGAAAGAGTGCTGATTTTACTTACAGCTCTTTTAGCTTGGGGAGAGTCTGGATGGCTTCAGGGAAGCTTTTCAGGTTGTTGTAGTTCAGATCTCTGAGAAAATATAAAAAAATTTAAAAGAAAAGAAAAATAAGACAGAAATAACATCTGATATTCATTTCTAATAGTTCAAGTCAATAACATGATTTTACTGGAAATGACTTTATGAAAAAAAAAATTTAACTTTATGTACGACACTTAATTTCCAAGAGGCCCACAAAAACCAACCAAGATAATTAATAAAAATCCGATATTATGGATTATGTCCACATTATGAAGATACCCTGTGTCACTTAACATCACAAAGCTGCAAATCTTTTGAATCAATAATATAATATAATAATAGTTTAAAATATTTTTCTTACATCTTGGGTGAAAATCACCATTTCGAATATATTTCTTTAAATATCTTAAGTCATCAGGGGCAAAAAAGAATGCACATTAATCAACTTTCAAAATAAGATACAGCCCTAAGATTGATTTGCGCAACCAGTGTTTATTCAGTTGTTGGCCATCACATGCTCTGTGTGTAAATGTTTGCGACTTGTTTTCGGCTTAACGATCGATACTGAAAGCTCAGAAACCTGCTTCAAACGCAGAGACACAACTGGGAATCCCTGCATGACTGAGTCTGCTCTAAAGATACACTCATTACACTGATGACCAAAGCTGTGGAGAAACAAAAAAAATAATAATAATATTTGTTAAAAAAAAAACCCAAGCATGGTGAAATACTAAAAAGAGTCTTAGATCAGCATGGTGTAATAAGGGCAAAATTTTAATGCAACTAAAATTATATATGTTTGACAAATAGTGGGTATGTTGAAAATAAAACTTAGTCATGACCAGATCTTTTCTACTAGCTGACAAGACATGCATGAGGATTGTACAGTGACAGGTCAAAGTTGAAGTGAAGTATCTTTTCCACCGGGTTATTGGATTTAAGGTCGTCCTCCTTATTATTGTTGCAGCTGTTCAGAAATGTAGATACGCTATGACTAAAGTCGAGTTGGCACTACTGTCATTAAAGCAGGGTGAGTGCTGCTCAAAATTATGCTTTAAGCCGAAAACCATTTAGCAATTTCACTCAACGGTAATTTTAACTTTATCTGGAATACTCTTCGAATCTCTTGTGGTGTTCCACATCATATGCACCAACCGTGCACTGCGTAGCTACGTCTTAGCAACAGATACTGTCACGTTTTTTCTCAATTTATGGCCTGACCATGAATGAAGAAAGCCGGGCCTTCAATAGCAGATAAAAAACAAAATCAGACCAGCTAACCCAGACACCGGTGGATGGGATGTGGTTTGTAAATTTAAACTTGAAACACCTTTCGGTTTCCTGAATGTTTCATATAATTCAAGGAGAGTGCGGAAGGACAGCGTCAGCACTGCTTAACCACACAATTACAGGTTTATATCCGGGGTTTCATTTGCACATGAGTGATATTAAATTTAACACACTTTCTTGTCTACAGCTGTCGAAACACACAGGCTGGAAACCTTGCGCATCAGGTAACCCTGGGAAAAAAAAAAAAAGAAAAAAAAAAGAAAAGGGGTACAGTGTTTATTTCCGCTTATTTGGCATAATTGCCACATGATGCTCGCTGGCAGTTTGCCTCCTTCTTGACCACTCATGCCCTCTTCCCTTCTCTTGCTACCCCCGAGGGGATGGAGGATGTTGGCGTGCCCTCTTCCTGTCCTAACTGCGGCCAGAGTAAATAAAGCAGAGTCAGCGATAGCTATCTGCCTTCCCCTCTTCCTCCACTTGCTGAGGGCAAGACAGGAAGAAAGAGAGAGCAAGAGAGACAGAGATGAGGAACGAGACCCAGCATAAACTTCCTCCGGTCTCCGCTAGCATTCTTGACTTCTCAAGTTAATGAATAGACAAAAGGTTAAACCAAGCCCCTTCCAGCTAAGACCATCGGAGTGAGCGGGGAAAAAAGAAACAGGAGGCGTTTCTTCGACACAGAGTAGGACACTGCGAGTGAGACACATACAGACGAGCGAATGGCTGTATGGTAAACTAACTAACCCCGACGTCAGTGTAAGCACAGATTCTACCTTATATACACAAAACAAGTAGCATGACCAGAAACATATACAAATGACGCTCTGTTGGCTGGATCGAGGTAAACAGAATGTGTCAACTGTGGTGCTTTTAAAAATGATAAATCACAGACTAGACCAATAAATGCTTGGCGCACTGGGATAGCCTCAGCATGTAGCAGTGTTTCCTCCAGAATGTCCGCATTTCTACTCTCTATGAGATCCTAAGTCCGTTGTCATGCTTATTTTGTTACTGTGTTTCAGCCTAGCAAGTTTAGGAAATGTTTGTGTGCATCTATAAGGTTAGAACCTTCTGGTATGCGGCTGTAGAGGGCGCCGGAGCAACAGCAGCAAATTCATTACGCCGCTTCAACCAAGTTATCCAGTAATCTGGATTTTGGATTGAGTAGACTTTCTTTTCTGTTTGCAGTGTTAACAAAATGTGTGATTAACTTAGCTGAGTAGGAAATTAATGTACGTTATGATTTATGATTTGTAAACTCACAGCGTTTCTAAATTGTCCAGGCCACTGAAACAGTTCTTCCCAATCTCCCCAATCCTGTTATTGTGCAGATGCCTGAAAAAGAGACACATTGACAGCATTAGTGAGGTGATTAATGCATATGCCTGATGCAGATAACATGACTAATTCAAACACAGGATGTGAGAAACAAAAAGTGCTACACTGGGTCAATAAATTGAGAAGCAATCAGTCAATCAAGCAATCAATCAATCCATTTATATTGAGTAACTACTCAGTCCTGGTCAAAGTCATGATGGATCTGGAGCCAAGGAGGTGGCAGAATACAACCTGGATGGGTTGCCAATTCTGCACAGTGCACCATGCATCTGCATACATACCCCAGGGGTAATTTAGTGTAGCCAGATACCTCTGGAATTAAATTTTTGAAGAACTGCAGAACCCATACGAAACCTGTCCATTAATCAGTTGTTATACAAGTGCCACAAGACAATATTTTGAGGCAAAAACTATGCATCATCGTGGGTAGGGAGAACCATGCATAATACATAGCCTCCAGGTCATTATTTGGCAAGAACAAAAAGATGTGTAATATCACCTCCACGCTTTTGGGAATTGTTTTGCCACCTGTTTTTTAATTCAACTAATGTCCTTCTGTCGCTCTCATTTTAAATTCCTGTATACTATACAATCCACATAGATCACATAAGAATATATAGACAGTGTGTAATATATGATAAGGTGAGATATGATAACTCTGTTGATACCCGAAAGGAAATTTTAATCGCAGCAGCAGCCAAATATGTATAAAATAAGTATAGGTATATGTATAAATAAAACTTTAGTATACCCCTATAACATAGAAATAATAAGCATTAAGTACATATATACACTGTATATATAAGAAAAAAATGTCAAATAAATAAATTAAATAAATAAAAGAATACATAAGGGTGTAGGAATATTTGGGTCTCGAGTTTAAAATATAACAACTGGCACAAATTTTCATGGCCACAAAGCAGATCTCGAAAAGCCTAACTCGTAGTCTTGACTTTAACTACACTTTAATTCAAAGATAGCCGTCACATCACCTACGTTTAAATGACTGAGAAAGAAATAAATAAATAAATAAATAAATAAATAAATAGAACTTTATAGATATCTTACAGAAACAGAATGTACAGTATTACCTGTATACTTTTCCTGATTGTATGCAGTAAAGTATGCCAACAGGGACATTTGGTACACTATAGTGTTGTGATTAACAAAGTAGAAGTGAGTTAAATTCAATCATGGACACAGAATTACGCCAGATTGCTTTGGTTTTGTACTTTCACCCTCGAGGAAGACATGAATCTAGATTCTTTTCTGGTCTGGCACCTAGGTGGTGGAATGAACTCCCTCTAGATGTTCGTACAGCTGAGTCTCTGTCAATCTGTTTCTTTAGTACTTGGATTAATCCCAAAAACAGGTACTTAGTTAGTAACCTAGTAACCCCGTAAGAATCTATGACAATAACGGAAACTTGGAAACTTAAGCACTTTTATAAGTCGCTCTGGAGAAGAGCATGTGCCAAATGCCTAAATATAAATAAACTTTCACTTTCTTATGACCAAAAATGGGTTCACTTTTAGTGGCTGACCTCCAAAAGGATTATTATAAGTAGGGACAGGAATAACTATACATTATTACCATATTACCTACTGTATGTGCCGGGTAAATTTGTATTGCGGTTCTGTGGGTAGCATGATTTTATAAATATCCTGATTCGATATTAAACTTTTAAAAATATTTTATTACAATGCTAAACAAACTGTGCTCCTACCACACAGCATGCTCTGCTGGCCTGTTAATATGTGAATAGTTTAGAGTGCACCACCTGTAGGATTCTATAGGAACTGCAACATATTGCAGCTTTAAATGTAAACATATAAATAAAATTTTTAAATATTTTTAAAAACATGCGACACAAAAGAATCTTGATACATAACTGAATCTCCTATTTGTCTATCTATTTGTCCTCTATCTTTAATTATAAGGCATCAAACCATTGGAAATAAAGAAACAGCAAAAACTAGCATAACTGGCATAACTACCATAAATCATTAACAATATATTTTGTACAAAAAAAGCATTACTAACAGTTTATAATTTAAAAAGCTTTAATATTAAACTTATAGTATTAACCACAAGTCAATTCATAAAGAAAAAATCTTAATAACTGACAACAAATGAAAAAGAAATTAGCATACTAACAGAAGATTTAGTCGGAGCTAACAGCTATTTGTCAACATCAGCCTGTTCACACAGTCGCATATGTGTTTGTCTACCTGCAGCATTTAGATAAAAATGTCTCATGCGATATAACCATGGTGTTTAGACGTGTAGTCTCAGGATTGTGGCTTGTTTTTATTTTAAACCTGAAATGACCGTGTTGTGACTGTGTGTGTGGGATAGACTAAACCATGAAGATACCTCTGGCTGCAGAGTTGCATACAAATTTGGCCAGACAAGTACATAATTTAGAAAAACTAGATATTTTCATGTTCTACACATGCTGCTGTGTACTGCATGACTAGTGACCTGTTTAAACCCAGAGTTTCCTAAGTCCAAGGTTTTACAGTAGGTAGAAACTACCATTAGCATTATAGTAGAAATCCATCTTTATCAGTTGCTAACTACTGGAACGTCTAGTCCCTGCACTTTCAATAAATAGACATGTTATTGTACACATAAAAAAAAAATACATCTGTAATTCAATTAAATTCAAATCAATTCAATTGCATTTGTATAGTGCTTTCAACAAGGATCACTGTCACAAAGCAGTCAATCCGGGACTTGTGATGAATGAAGGAGCAAAAGTAATTGTCCATTACAGAAAACTTCAAGCACAGTACGGTGATGAGACTCTTAGCCGCAGTAAAACATTTGAATGGTACAAAGTTTTATAGAAGGCCGTACGTCTCTGAATGAAGATCCTGGGTGGCTCAGAGCCCACTATAGTTGTTCCTGTGAACATTCAGCAAGTGGAACATCTGATCCTTGAAAATTGGTGGATAATTTGTTGCCAACAGAAGAGACGCATCTGTCTGTGGGAACTGTTCACACAATCACTCACCAATACCACTTGCACATAACAGGAATTATATTGCATGTACAGTCCTGACTTCGCTCCAAGCCATTTCCCCATCTTGGAGCCATTTAAGGAGTTCCTGGGAGGCCAGCATTGCAGACGTGAAGCAGGTAGTCCAATTCTGTGCTCTGAGAAAACTTTCTAGCTTGATGTTGTCCAAGCACTAGTGACAAACTGGGGTAAGTGCATTAGTATAGTAGGGAACCACATTGGGAAATAAAGGTAGTTTTTACTCTCATAACTGTGTTCTGACATTCTGCACAATCAAACGTCCTGGTTTGACCTGAACACATTTTTTATATAAATTCTAGATGCATAGAGATAATCCAAACTTTTCGTTAGATAGTCCTATTTTTTTTTTTTTTAAATAACCATTATTTGCGGTTCCCTGACTGCAAAAAGGTACCTGAAAGCCTTATATTTTAAAACACAAAAGTGTCAAATGCATAAGAGTTTATACAGCTAGCTCTAAACACCAAAAACTGAGTTGTTATGCATTTCTAGAAAGTAAGCGCATTCGCATGTGTGTTTAATGACAACAGTGCGCTTAGGAATTACATCTGATATAGGAAAAAATTTCAGCCCTACCCTGTGCTGTAAAACCCATGTATCTAATTTATTATCTCTGAGATAACTCACATGGCTGTCCTTCCTGCACATTTCCAGTCATTAAAAAGAGGCACGGTTCAGCAGAGCAATCCAAACACTCGGGCCGGCTCGGAGCGGAGAACTCATCAGGCTCCAGGCACGTCTGCCTGTTTGTTCAGCCTATTTAACGGACTAATTGGCCTACACTCCTTAGACAAATATTTTCCAGAAGCAGGAACGGAACTGGTAAATCAGAGTCACCAAGAAATGCTCAGGGAGATAGAGAGCGGCAGAGAGAGAAACAGATGCGGAGGCTCTGCGTTTCTTTGGAGATTCCAAGACACTTGGGTACACTTGGGACTATGCTTTTACTGTTTTCCAAACTCCCTGTCAACACGGAGTTAACCTGTGCGTGCGTGTATGTGTGTGTTTGTGTGTAAGCATATGGCCTTTTACTGAGCTTCTGAGCTGCCAAGGCCCCGTATTGGTCCAGGAAGCTGATAGATTTAGCTGATGTAAACACAGTCAGAAGACAATCAAGAAATGTCTAAGAGTGGCTGATTCCTGAGGAAATAAAGCACATCCTTGCAGCCACGCTGACGCAATTTAAAGTGTGTCATATACACAGTCCCTGAACCTCAATTAAAAAATGCTCACGTCCCGTGTCATCGTTTTGACCTATTTTGACTTTAATTATATTACTTCAGCTTAACTTGCTATTTTGAGTTGTCTCATTATTATTATTATTATTATTATTATTATTGTGACTCATTTTAAACTTACCTTATTTGATGAACAATAAATTGACAAAACGGATTACAGATCGATAGACGTACGTATGACAAATGAATTTCCACTAAAGCTTCCACATCTGGTTTACAGACTGACTATAAATGAAATATAAGCTAATATTCTATAAACCAGTTTTATTAATCTATCACGGCATGTCAAAAGATTACATGCATTCCTGATGCTAGTTAAAAACAGAAACAACAAGAGCAGGGAAGCATGTTCCCAAAGTAGCGCTACATCTTGGGTTTATTAAGATAACTATAATTTGTTGTAACCAATTTTATTATAGAGCAGGAACATCCTTCTCTAAGAGAGTTGGTGCTACTCTTTTTTTTTTTTTTTGCAAAACTGTATATATCGCACCATTTATAACATCTACGCCATGCACAAAAGCCACACTACAGTTTTGGAAAAACAAACTGCACTCACAACACCACCAGACTGGAGAGGTTGGCGAAGGCATTGTCCGGGATGTGGCCGATGCGGTTGAGTGCCAGCGTGAGCGCCTGCAGGTTTCCCTGATGCTGCAGAGGCACGACTGGGACCTCGGTCAGACTGTTATCGTCCAGCCACAGGTGTCTGAGCTGCTGCAAGCCCTGGAAACTGTCCTCAGGCACCACTGTGATGTGGTTCGCATCCAAGCGCCTAGAGATAGGAGAGAGAGAGAGAGAGAGAGAGAGAGAGAGAGAGACAGGTTCAAGTCAAATCTACTGTTACTGCCATCTTATCTAAATACATGAAGACAAGAGGAGGAAATATGATGAGGGCATAGAGGCTATGGGATGTAACAACTTCCTTTAAAATGACATTTCAATTCTTTTACAAAAAAAATTTTTTATATACTACTGAGCCGTTAACACCATTCCAACCAATAACTAGACTCAGTTACATCATGTGAATCAAGAAATGATAAATGAGCACAAAAGAAGGCAACATCATCATTTATCATAAGACATTAGATTACATGTTGCTGGGTTTATTAATCCAGAGTAATGTTTTTGTCTTTCTGATATTTAGCTACATTTCATTAGCTGTAATTAACTGGTCTTTACACATTTACAAATCTATTTACCCACATATGCTCACCACGGAGGAGTTCCAATATTTCCAATGTTTCCAATATTGGAATAAAGGTCCAATATTTTACTACTTCAATAAAGTGTATCTGGATTTGTTTTTTTTGTTTTTTTTTTCACACCGCAAATCCCTATTATATCACTTTTCCTCAGAATCTATGTAAATAAGCTACTGCTCAGTCACACCCCTCCAGAGAACAGCAGAGCTGGGGGAGGGGTATCATCTCATATGAGGTCACAATAGGGACCTCATATTTTTTCATATTTCATGATTTTTATTTGTATTTTATTACACGCACTGGACTCCCATCTGAATGTCTAAAAATTACTTAAAAGAGTGATTCATTTAAGTCCCGTTTATTAAATTAACCACTATGAAAAACCTACTCAGCCTTGTATTGGTAGAGTAAACAGAATGCTGAACCCTAAATATTTGAATATGTACTTTTTGCTTCTGAATATGTAAACATTATGAATTCAACTTTGAATAGTATTCAAACTGTGTAATCTCCACACAGCAGCAGTACTCTGGTCGCACAATCGGATAAAGTGAAAGCAAAATAGAGAAAGGGAAATTAGCCCAGGTCATTTACAAGTGGTCATGCGTTATTTTAATTTAAGACGTCCACTTTCTTGACCACTGCTGTCCCCTAGACAAGATTCTTTTTCACAATGCTGTTTTTTAAATGTTTCTTTGTAAGACACTAGAAAACTAATAGTTTAAAGAAAAGCAATGGACATTAGAGAGACTTTTATCCAAAACACACATATGGAGTTTGCATGTTCTCCCTGTGCTTGGTGGGTTTCCTCTGCATGCTCCGGTTTCCTCCCACAGTCCAAAAACATGCAGATTAGGTTAACAGGCTTTTCAAACTTGATCATAGTGTGTAAGTATGTGCACGCTTGTGCCCAGCAATGGACTGGCACTCTGGTGTCTTGACTGTGGGTGGGTGAACCCAAGTCATACAAGAACATGGAAAGTAAACACAACCTGCAAGTGCACATACCACAAATACATGCACTCCTGCAATACCTCACACACCAATTACACACAGAATCAGGTGAGAACAAACACACACAAAAACACCTGCCCAGCTGCTAAGCTACAGGAAGCGAAAAAGACCCGAACTCGCTCTAACATCATCGTTCTGTACTGTATGTTGCTCCTTAATCCTGCACTCCGCCACACATGCCTTTTGAGGGGTCGGAGGCCACACCTTGGAGAGCGTGGGTCCAAAGCGAGCTGTGTTACAGTATACGCCAAATACTGCAGCCACTTAACAGATCTGAGTCACTGTTTGTGTATTCGCTGGCACACACGGGAGGTTTTGAGCTAAGAGGTGAAGAATGTGTTGAGGGGGAAAAAAAATGGGGGGAGTGCATGTAAAACATTAGCTATATGAAGAAAAATGTTTACAGGAATTCTTAAAGTGCTGATTAAACCTCAGCTCTGATAATGAAATCAAAGCGGCGAGTGTTCGTTTCTGTTCTGCTGCGAAGGAGACCTTGTGCTACAATATTGTTACTAGCGTCAGAGATACAGTATGATGTAATTCTCAAGTGTTCTCGACACACAGTCTGCCTTCATGGTGACCCGTGAATGGACACGGACGCTGCAGACGGAGGGAGACGATGGGAGATGGGTAAGAATAGAGGGTGGGAACATCCTGTTTATGAATGACAGTGAATTTCGGTCTGGTGTGGAAGGACGAACAGTGCGGGACTGAACTGAAGGGTTGTGTTCAGACAGGATTTCAGCTGACATCCATCATCCTGTATGAGCGTCACTGTTAGTCCATAACACACACATACTGTACACACGCTATCCTTATGGGGGATTTCCTTAGACGTCTATAGGTAATACTGCTAGATGGACCTACACCCAACTTCAAAAACATGTCAGGTTGAAGGAAAGCTCAGAGGGAGCAGCTCCAAATACAGGCTGCATTTTAGAGATCTATCGCTCTAGTCTCATGCCAGCGCTGATCTAATGCTGCTGTGTTGCTCCATTTTGGATTATGAACTGTTTGCTTGCACTTGTATCAGACTTTTGGCATGTGTGTCTACCTCTTTACCTTTTAAACAGCAAAACCGGTAGATAGAAAACACACGTGGACTTCAGTCAGCCAGTCAGTTATTCCTTTGTATATTCCTTTGTTAGATCTGTAATCTAACTGTACATCATTATGTAAATAGGGAAGAGCTGAATGGAAAGAATGAAGATGATTTGATGAAGATGGGATATAACTGCAACATTATGCTTCTTGATTAAATGCTCTCACTGACCATTACATTAGGTACACCTTGCTAATACTAAGCTGGACCCTGTTTTGCCTTCAGAACTACCTTAATTAATTGCAGCTTAGATTCAACAAGGTGCTGGAAATATCCCTTAGAGATTTTGGTCTATATTGACAAGGCCGTTGCTGCAGATTTGTCTCCCGTTACATCTCATACCGAAGGTGCTTTATTGGATGGAGATCTGGTGACTGTGGAAGCCATTTGAATACAGTTTCTAAACCTTGCCTTGTTTAGGAAAGCAATCGGAAATGATTTTAGCTTTGTGACATGGTGCTTTTTCATGTGGTCATAAAGGAATGGACATGGTCAGGAACAATACTCAGGTAGGGTGTGGCATTTAAACTATGCTTAATTAGTAAATCGGAGCCCAAAGTGTGCCAAGAATATATCGCCCACACCATAACACAGTACCACCATCACCAACCAGAACCTTTGCTACAAGTCAGGATGTTGTTAAAGCCAGATTCTGACCCTGCCATCCAATTGGTTTTGATTGGTTCAATTTACTTGCCTTTCTATCAGTCTGAAGCAGTCTGGGCGATCTCCTCTGACCTCTTGCATCGACAAGACATTTTGATCCAGAGAACTGCTGCTCACTGAATATTTTCTCATTTTCAGGCAGTTCTCTGAAAACCCTACAAGATGGTTGGGAGTGAAAATCCCTGTAGATCAGCAGTTTCGGAAATACTCAGTCCAGCCTGTCTGGCACCAACAACGATTACCTTTTTGTCCAATACTGCTTGGGTTTGAACTACACCTACTGTATATGCGCTGAGTTGCTGCTGGGTGATTGGCTGATTAGATATTTGCAATAGTGACAGGTGGGTGAATATTTTTTTTCCCCTGGATTTTTCTTCCTAATTTAGTAGCAGACGATTTCCGCACTCCGACATTAACCCTACAACAACCAATCAAGGGAAGGCAAAACCACATGATGCCAACCAACCCCATCTTTTTGAACTGCTCAGAGAAGTGTTCCTTCAGCTTGCGTAGCTTCACAGATTGGCTCATAGCCAATAACAAGCTCACAGATGTTAGAGCGCTAGTGCGCCTGCCATCCCTCTCCGCTAAGAGAGCTCGGCCAATCATCTATCTCCAGGCCCCAGGCTGCAGTAGGCCACGAAAGCTACGGCTTTCAAACTTGCGATCTCCGTATGATAGCGCAAACTCGTTACCGCTGCGCCACTCAGGGGCACAGAGTGAATATATTTGTAACAGTTCCCACATTTCAGAAAAATACAGGAGACATATAATCCCATGATCTGACCTCAATTTTGTAATAAAAACGGAAAGAAAAAAAGGAAGAAAAATAGGAACTTAAAGAAGGTTAGGCTGTGAAATTCCAAAACTAACATTCCTACAATGTTCTGAAAACATCTGCTGTAATAATAATTTGCCCCTCAGTGTTATTATAACTTCTACTGCATCCCTGCTGAAACTTTGAACCTGGTGCTGATTCATTTTCAATAACAGCGACTTTGGCGATAGTTCTGGCTGTCATTCAAGTAACAGGTTTGTGTTTTAGTACGTTTCTATAGTAACAGCGCAATTACCGGGACTTGTATGATGCGTGTTTGACTTAATCTAAGCCTAATAATACACGGATTAATAAATGTCCTGGCACTATTATACGAACATTAAACGCAGTAGGCGATACGGTGGAACTTCTTTTGAGTTAGATGTTTGTTTAACATTTATGGAAGGTGTTTCAGAGCTTTTGCAGTTTTTGTCTAACTGTAACATTTTGAAGCAAACTCAACAGACTGAAATGTTTACATGTTCCTCTGTCTACCTGCACATGAATTGGGCTGGGATTTGGACTGTGTTTACATTTCAGTCATGTTGTTTAGATCGTGTATATCTACTGTATGTTATCTAGAAGTTAAGTAAAATGCTCCCACAATGTAGTCCGCACTCCTCGCTCCTGAATGTTATCAAGAAATAGAGTGTACAACCCTTAAGGCTTTTACCCTAATCAGTATCCACTTCCTACTCTAAGTAAATACAAATACAACCTGCACTTGTTAAGAGACCTTTATAGCGCCATGTACTAACCTTGGTTAAACACTGCCTTCGTGGGAAGACTGACACGTTCTCCTGCTCACCCTGGGCATTCTGGGAAAGGACGACTCAAAACAAGATGTGCGCCAAAGAAAGTACGCGCACGCAGGTGCGCTCGTCTGGTGTCGAGGCGCGTGTTTGATTAATGCATGCTTTTCGACAGGACCTCTCGGAGATATTTGTTATCTTATGTGAGAAATGATCTCTGTGACATTTGCACTGGACGTGAACTCTGGCT
Organism: Clarias macrocephalus; assembly: GCA_011419295.1. Classification (NCBI taxonomy): domain Eukaryota; kingdom Metazoa; phylum Chordata; class Actinopteri; order Siluriformes; family Clariidae; genus Clarias; species Clarias macrocephalus. Next base: position 947 of record JAAGKR010001032.1, on the reverse strand, counting down.
CGCTTTCTAACCCGAGGCACATGCCTCACATGTAGGACGGTACAAATCCAGCGCATCTTGTTTAGGGTTGATAAATACAGTAAACTGCTAGTAGCCTTGGGTGTTACTTGAGAAAGCCGGTATTTCTGTATTTTATGTAACTGTGGTTACAGTTATGCAAACCTGAAAGAAAAAAAAAACTGAATCTAATTTAGATTTGTAGTGGAGTTTGTGCACAAGAAACAGATCTAGACATGTCCTATTTTAGGGTCACACACACACACACACACACAAACATCATAAACACACTTACATATGCACTTGTTTGACAGGAAGACGAAATAACCGAAGGCACATTCTCTCAGAAATTGCATTTTCCTTTCATAATTTTTTTTTCATCACCCCTAACGGCTATTACTTCAACTGACATGACTGTCATATAGCCACCTATACAGAGGCAATTAACAGGATATGATACAGCGTAATTGCCTTCTTGTCACAATATTGACTTTCTGGGCAACAGATCTTCTCTTCATGCTTTGTGACATGTGCAGCAATTTCAAAGTACAGCTGGCTGCGTAATTAGGACTGTGGTTTAGAGAGCTGTCAGCGCCTAGACCAGCGCACGGCTTCAAACGGGACGCGAATTTCCCCTGCAGTAGCGCAGGAGCCCTTTCGGCGTGCTCGCAGAAGCCCTGTAGGAACCTTTGAAGTGTGTCGGACCCTCGCGTGTAGCTGATTTAAGCAGAACGAATGAAATGAGAGTGGGATTGGAAGGAAGTCGTGTAGTGAGCTTCCTCTGCTCTCTGAGTGTGGATGAACGCTGGAGGCTGCGCTGATGCCGCTGTGATTAGGAAGCGGCCTGATTACGGCAACCAACCTGCAGGGGAAAGACATTCCCGTAGGACTTTCCGTCTATCTCGAATAGCATTCTACTTGACTTTTCCCCTACTTCACTCTTGGGGGAA